>MDKH01037471.1:0-10620 GCA_005239495.1 Nicotiana undulata
TAGGAATTGTGTAACGTACGAGGCATTGATTGCTGATCTTTGAATCGGCCTGTTATTGTGTCCCGATTCGCTGTGACCATGCCTTTTTTCTTTAGTGATCTTTTCCGTGGTTAATTCCTTGCATTGCCCGTACCTCTTTATCTCGCATCCGCGTGTGATATTTTGATTGGTCCACCTGGCTAGCTGAGTCATCTAAAATCTGTACACGTGTAAGACTATATTTTTTACCAATACAAACTTAGATGAAGAAGTGTACATGAAGATTCCTCAAGGGATGGTAGTTTCTGGGACTAATATGGTATGCAAATTGAAGAAATCCTTGTATGGTTTAAAGCAAGCCTCTAGACAATGGTATTCCAAATTGAGTGAATCTCTCCATTCCTCGGGTTATTCAATTTCTAAGAATGATTATTCTCTTTTCCTCAAGTGTGTTAATGGTTCCATTACTGTTGTAGCTGTATATGTTGACGACATTTTGCTTAGTGGCAATGATGAAAAAGAGATGTCTTCCCTCAAAGAGTTTCTGGACAGCATGTTTAACATTAAGGATTTGGGGCACCTTCATTATTTTCTTGGCTTGGAAATATTGTCGGAACCAAAGGGTGCAATTGTATGTCAACGAAATTTTTCCTTGGATCTTCTTTCTGAATTTAACTGTTTAGATTGTATTCCTGTAGCTAGTCCATTGGATGTTTCTGTGAAGGTCAAAGATGTTTCTGGGGAGCCTTTGTCTGATCTAACACTCTACAGAGAGTTAGTTGGCAAACTAAATTTCCTCACTCATACTAGACCTGATCTTGCCTTTGCTGTCCAATATCTCAGTCAATTCATGCATGCTCCTAACTCCGTTAATCTTACTGCTGCTTATCATGTTTTGAGGTATGTCAAGGGTACTTTGGGTCAGGGGCTGCTTATGTCCAAAACTTCTGATTTTTCTCTTCAAGCATACTGTGATTCCGATTAGGCCACTTGTCCCACCTCTCAGCGATCTGTTAGTGGTTATTTGGTCTTGCTTGGAGGCTCACTTCTCACTTGGAAGTCGAAAAAATAGCATACTGTTGCTCTTTCTTCTGCTGAAGCAGAATATAGGTCCATGCGTAGAGTTGTTGCCGAATTGGCTTGGCTTACCAGGTTGCTTAGTGAGTTATCTATGACTTCCATTGTTCCGGTTCCCCTCCATTGTGATAGTCAGTCTGCAATCTATATAGCTCGGAATCCTGTCTTCCATGAGCGCACCAAGCACATCGAGCTTGACTGTCATTTTGTACGTGAAAAGCTCCATGAAGGCCTTATATCCTTGTCTTTTGTACCCAGCAGTTTGCAGCTTGCTGACATGCTGACCAAGCCTCTCTCTGGTGTGCACCATTGTTCCATTTTGAGCAAGTTGGGTGTGGAAAACCACCATCCAACTTGAGGGGGGGGGGGGGTGTTAGCATATTTGAGTTGTCATTTTTCATGTATTTTACATTTTGGGCTTATATTGTAGTTGGACTTATTTATTTGTATTGGGATTATTCATTTATAAAGGCCCAATATATTTTGTAAAGAGAGCATTCCAGATTATCAGTGGATTCATTTTTACCAAAATAAGTTTTTCTCTTTCTTCTTCATCTCTCTCTCGATCCGGTGATTGTATTGAATCCTTTGGATTATAACAAAACCTGACATGTCGTCCATCTTTTGCTTTGCCTTAGGCATTTTCTTTAGTATTGAGTTTCCTTTTAGTATGAATTATTGACATCTAAAGCAAGATATTGCGAGCATCTAAGAGAGAATTCAAACTTTTTTCAATGTCAAATGTTATCTATGACCAATCATTTAGTAAAAATAGGGGTAATGCAATTCCTACATTAAGAAAATTTCCAAAAAAAACATAAAAAAAACAAACAGAGAACAATGTCGTGAATTAGCAAAATGAATATATCATTCTATTAGCCACAAAATAAACGATTCAAGACGCTTGGACACAAACAATTACGAAACACATTAGAGAATACTAATAGTAGGCTCCAGAATATAGGTGATCGTTTCAAAGCATGTAAATTCAAAAATAATTATGAATCAAAACACATTATAGAAGATAAATAATTGCTAATTAAGCATCAAACAGAGATCGTCTTTGTCGTAGGAATGACAATTTCAGAGGAATAATTAGAATATACGACCTCCAATGTGGATGATCCGAAAAGCCAGCAGTAGTAGCATAAACTACCTTAATCAACATTTTAGAGAGAGAGAGAAGCGGAGAAACGTACATGATAATTCATCCAAAACATGAAAAGGGCACAAGATGTCAATTCATAACTGAGTAAGGATTAACTAATATAACAAAGAAAGAGATAGATAAACCAAAAATGTAATTCATCAATATATTACCTTAACATTTAACGTATTCATGTCCTTCTCATTATATATGTTTCTGTTGTTCCTGCGGCTTATTATGTCGTTCATGGCTAACAAATCTCCAACAACTGCTTGGAAATAAAAAGGTTCCATGAACTCAGGGGTTAATTAAAGTATTGAAGAGAAGATGCAACGGGAATACTTAAAAGCATGAAAAGTTGCATCTTTTGGTTTTTAACTTAAATTAGGTAAATGAGAAAAAAAAAAGAAAATAGCAATAAATTTGAGAAAAAAGATAAACTGCCTTCTTGGTCATAGAATGAGCCACGTCACTTGTTTAGGGCCCTCATTTATAGATATATATAGATTGGTATGTAGGGTTTGGATTATAAAATGAAATGATTTGATATCGTTCATTTTAGTTATCTAATTTTTTTTTCGTGAGAAAGATAATAATATATATAAGACTTTAAATAGATAGGAGGCACCCTATTAGGCATCCTATTACAAGATATTGTACTATTACTAATTATAATGCTATTACAGTGAAGCATATTACAGTGGTGCATACTACTGTTATCTCTAGTAACTTCATGCAAAAGGGTTCCTGCACGTGCGGTTTGCGCTGATATATCATTCCTGTCTTCCTCCAAAATGTGCTCAACAAAAGGAGGAGATGGAGGAATCAGGCTCAAAGTAATATTCGAGATGTTACAGGCTCAACAAGATGCTATTGCACAACTACAAAATCAGCATCAAACGCCGAGTGGGGTCGAGCCGAAAGTCGTCCGCCGAACCGAGCCAGTGCCAGAAAGATCAAATGCAAATGAATCGAGGACCGACCCCGCAGTAATGAAGATGATCGAGGAGCTCATAAAACGAATTGAATTAGGAGAAAAGAAAATTGAGGCAAATGATAAGAAATTAGAAGTGTACAACTCCTGGGTTGACCAGATACCAGGGGAACGACCGATTTTAAAAGGAATGGACTCAAAGTTGTGCAGAAGCCGTTTACCCCAAGTGCGGCTCCATAGCCCATTCCGAAGAAATTCCGCATGCCGAAAATCCTTAAGTACAATGGGAGCACCGATCCCAACGAGCATGTTACCTCCTATACATGCATCATCAAAGGAAACGATTTGGAAGATGATGAGATCGAATCTGTTCTATTGAAGAAATTTGGAGAAACTCTATCGAAGGGAGCAATGATCTGGTACCACAATCTACCGCCAAATTCCATCGACTCATTCGCCATGCTTGCAGATTCTTTCGTAAAGGCACATGTCGGGGAAATAAAGGTTGCGACGAGGAAATCAGACCTTTTCAAAGTGAAACAAAAGGATAACGAAATACTGAGGGAGTTCGTTTCTCGGTTTCAAATGGAACGCATGGAATTACCACCGGTCATAGACGATTGGGCTGTTCAAGCCTTTACTCATGGGTTGAGCGAATGGAGTTCGATAGAATCACGTCAACTGAAGCATAATCTATTTGAATATCCGGTGGTAACCTAGGTCGATGTACATAATCGGTACCCGTCGAAGATCAGAGTCGAGGATGACCAATTGGGAACCCCTTTCGGTTCCGTATATACGAAAAGGCCCGTAGGCAGAAACCAGAGGGATATCGATAGGGAACCTCGGTCGAACAGAGACTGATATCAGTCGTACAACGCAGATCGCAGAAACGGCGACCCTGGATGCAATCCCACCTGAAACGATCGAATGGGCGATCGAGGACAGATTTCTCGGGGCCTCATGAGCAAAAGTGGGTTCGATAAGCATGTCGATCCCATAAAGTCACCACGATTATTAGAGTATAACTTCAATATCGATGCATCAGGTATTGTGTCGGTAATTGGGAGAATCAAACAAATCCTTCCTAGACCCTTACAAACAAATCCTTCCCAGATAAACCCCAATCCTTCCTAGATGGACCAGACCCTTACAAACAAATCCTTCCCAGATAAACCCCAATCTCATGTGCAAGTATCACGGCACGTATCGCCCCAAAACCGAACACTGCAGACAAATGAGGGAGGAGGTAGCCCGTATATTCAATGAAGGCCAACTTCGAGAGTTCTTAAGAGATCGAGCCAAAAACCATTTCAGAGAAAGGGACGCCAACATTAAAAAGGAACAAGAAGAGCCACAACATGTGATCCATATGATCGTCGTTGGGGTTAATATTCCATAAAGGCCCATTTTCAAATGCACCAAAGTATTCATTACAATGAAAAACAGACCTGAGATTATGTGCCAGAAGGCACCGTATCATTCAACGATGAGGAAGCAGAAGGTAGCTCGACAAATGTTATCCGATCAAGGGTCGTGGAGCAGCTCAACCTACAAGATCAAATCGTACCCGTAGCTCGGGTCTTGAATGGTTTGAACATGGCCAGCGAAACAACTAAAGGAGAAATCATTTTGGCGGTGAAAGTAGTTGGAACTGTTCAAGAAACCAAGTTCCATGTAATCGAGGATGACATGAGGTACAACGCCCTACTCGGAAGGCCTTGGATTCACAATATGAGCGCAATACCTTCGACTCTCCACCAAATGCTGAAATTCCCATCACCGAATGGAGTGAAAACAGTATATGGGGAGCAACATGCTGCAAAAGAAATGTTCACGGTTGATGAAGTGATATCGATCTCGGCGCTTTTGTCAACAAAGGGATAGGAAGTCAAGGAAAACAGGAAGACAAATAGCAACCACAACCACCAGCCTCGACTCAGTCAAAAAAGCAGGGTGGAAGAGGACGACGATTACTGGATCCCTCGATCCTTCATTATCCCCGAAGATTCCGATGCCACCAAATCGACAGTCGAAGAGCTGGAACAAGTTATATTGATCGAATACCTACCCGATCGAAAGGTATACCTTGGTACGGGGTTAACCCCCAAACTCAGGAAAAAAATCATTAAATTTCTTATTGATAATATAGATTGTTTTGCTTGGTCCCACTTAAATATGACAGGGATTCCATCATAGATCACAACACATCGATTGAGCTTGGACCCGAAGTTCAGATTGGTAAAACAAAAGAGAAGGCCCCAGTCCGAGGTAAAACATGCATTCATCAAGGACGAGGTAACTAAACTTCTCAAAATAGGATCCATTCGGGAAGTAAAATATCCCGAATGGTTAGCAAATGTAGTGGTAGTCCCTAAAAAGGGGAACAAACTTAGGATGTGCGTAGATTATAAATATTTAAACAAAGCATTCCCCAAAGACTCTTTTCCTTTGCCGAATATCGATCGCATGATCGATGCCACTGCCAGCCACGGGATCCTTAGTTTTCTCGACGCCTACTCCGGGTACAATCAAATTCAAATGAACCCAAAGGATCAGGAAAAGACTTCGTTCATCACTAAATATGACACATATTGTTATAACGTAACGCCATTTGGGCAAAAAAATGCTGGTGCTACCTACCAACGCCTAGTGAACAAAATGTTCGAAGAACAAATAGGTAAATCAATGGAGGTATATATTGATGATATGCTAGTTAAGTCCCTGCGCGCAGAGGACCATTTAACATATTTGCAGGTAAACTTCAACATATTGAGAAAATACAACATGAAGCTCAACCCCGATAAAATCAAGGCAATCGAAAACATCACAGTCGTGGACAACGTTAAGTCTGTGCAAAGATTGATAGGGCGGATAGCCGCCTTCGGCCAGTTTATCTCGAGGTCTTCAGATCGAAGTCATAGGTTTTTCTCACTGCTAAAAAATAATAACAATTTTGCTTGGACCCCGGAATGCCAATAGGCGTTCGAAGAGTTAAAATGGTATCTCTCAAGCCCACCATTACTTCATACCATGAAAACAGATGAGCAATTCTACTTATATCTAGCAGTGTCGGAAGTCGCGGTAAGTGGGGTCTTAGTTCGAGAAGAGCAAGGTACGCAATTTCCACTTTACTATGTTAATCGAACTTTAGGTGAGGCCGAGACCCGGTACCCACACTTAGAAAAATTAGCGCTTGATTTAATATGCGCCTCTAGGAAACTAAAACCATATTTCAATGTAACCTAATTTTTGTGGTGACCACTTATCCTCTTCGTAATGTTTTTTCATAAGCCCGAACTCTCGGGCCGATTGGCGAAATGGGCCGTCGAACTCAGTGGGTATGATATCGATTATCAACCCCGAATGGCCATCAAGTCTCAAATCTTAGCAGACTTTGCGGCCGACTTCCTGCTAGCCCTCGTACCTGAGGTCTAAAAGGAAATTTTGTTAAAATCGGATACATCAGCGGGGGTGTGGACCCTTTTCACAAATGGTACTTCGAATGTGAAGGGGTCCGGGCTAGGCATCATATTGAGGATGCCCAAAGGCAATACAATCAGGCAATCTATCAAAACTTCTTAGTTGACTAACAATGAGGCCGAGTACGAGGCCATGATTGCAGGTCTCGAACTTGCTAAAATCTTGGGAGCGGAGGTCATCGAGGCCAAATGTGACTCCCTACTGGTGGTAAACCAAGTCAACAAGACCTTCGAGGTTCGAGAGGATCATATGCAGAGGTACTTGGACAAATTGTAGGTAACATTACATCGGTTTAAAGAGTGGACCTTAACACATGTACCTCGAGAACAAAACAGTGAGGCCGATGCCCTTGCAAATTTGGGATCATCGGTCTAAGACGACGAAATCAGCTCGGAGACTATTGTACAACTTACGAAGTCAGTGATCGAAGAAGGCCATGCCGAAATAAACTCTACAAGACTAACCTGGGATTGGTGGAATAAATACATCAAGTATTTGAAAAGCAGGAAACTCTCGTTGGACCCTAAGGAATCGAGGACTCTACGGACGAAGGCAACACGATTCACTCTGGCCGAAGATGGAACTCTATACAGAATGATGTTTGATGGACCGTTGGTAGTATGTTTGGGTCCGGGAGACACCGACTACGTCCTACGAGAAATTCACGAGGGTACTTGTGGAAACCATTCCAGTGCCAAATCACTGGTTCATAAAGTCATCAAAATGGATATTATTGGGCCAACATGGAAAAAGACACTAAGGAATTCGTTCGAAAATGCGACAAGTGCCAAAGGCATGCGCCGATGATCCACCAGCCCGGAGAGCAAATTCATTCAGTCTTATCCCCATGGTCGTTCATGAAATGGGGAATGAACATCGTTGGCCCTCTGCCATCGGCCCCAGGTATAGCTAAATTCATTTTATTTATGACTGACTATTTCTCCAAATGGGTTGAAGCACATGCCTTCGAAAAAGTTAGAGAAAAAAAAGTTATAGACTTCATCTGGGATCACATCAAATGTCGATTTGGGATACCTGCCGAAATCGTATGCGACAATGGAAAACAATTCATCGGCAACAAGATAACAAAGTTTCTTGAAGATCACAAAATAAAAAAGATCTTATCGACGCCATTCCATCCTAGTGGGAATGGATAGGCCGAGTGAACAAACAAGCCATCATTCAGAATCTAAAGAAAAGTTTGAACGGCGCTAAAGGAAAATGGAGAGAAATTTTACCCGAAGTCCTTTAGGCATATCAAACAACGTCAAAATCCAGCACGAGGGCAACACTGTTCTCCTTAGTATATGGAGCCGAAGCCCTGATCCTAGTCGAGGTCAGGAGTCTAGTGCCAGGTTTGGATACACAACGGAAGAATCAAATCACGAGGCTATGAACACAAGCCTTGAATTACTAGATGAAAAACGGGAAGCCGCCCTCGTCCGAATGGCCGCACAAAAGCAGCACATCGAAAGATACTACAATCGAAGAGCCAATCTTCGCCACTTCAGAATCGGGGACTTAGTTTTCAGAAAAGTCACCCTCAATACTCAAGACCCAAACAAAGGAAAACTCGGCCCAAATTGGGAAGGACCGTATCAGGTCCTCGATATCATCGGAAAGGGATCCTATAAGCTTGGCACAATGAACGGTGAATAACTACCAAATAATTGGTTCATATTGCTCCTCAAACGATATTATTGTTAAGGTATTACCTTCTCCTTTTTCATTTGTATTTTATACTAACTTGTTGCAGGTGTTCGATCGGAGGCATCGAAGTTTTCTCCAAACATGAAGTCCTTAGGTCTGAAAGCATGTGTTGCACTCTTTTTCCCTTCGACCGGTTTTTATCCCAAATGGGTTTTTCCGGCAAGGTTTTTAACGATGCAACCATTATTCGTGCTAACTTAGAGTATCCGAGGCGTCTTTACAATCAACCTCGAATACTGGGGGGCATCACCCTCGGATGTTATGTTTTCAAGGAAAATACTTCAAGTCAATAGGGTCTCAATAGGAAAATTTATTAAAGGACAAAACGGTCGAATGAACCGTGTCCATGTAGATTTCTCGAGCCCTAGTGGAAAAACATGTACGCATATATGAACTATTGAAAGAAGTATTTTTTTTCCTTATCGGATGTCCCGTGCCTTAATGAAATTTCTACTTTACAAATTTCATACTTATGATTTATTGCGAAAACTGGCTCAAGGGCCGATCGCAACCAAATCTCGAACAATCAACCTCGTACTCGAGGACCGCGGTCTAAAAATTGACATGTTTGAATTACTAAACTTCGAGACCCTAAAACCTTAAAAAGGCCACCCTCAATTTTATAGGCCAAGGACACCCTACTCGGGGACTAACACTTTGAACAAGTTCAAAGTGTAATTGGGAAAATAAGCCTAAGAGGTAGATCCCAAGGATACGACCAAACTAACGCGGTTCGGAGATGTCCGAATTCCGCAATAAAAATAGGCCTTCGAATTCTTTTATAAACCGGTTAAAAATGCTACCCTCAGCAAAATAACCAAAGGGCTTTGATAACGTCAGCCCTCGAAAAACCTTAAGAGGTATCGAACTGTTCGAACCTTCGAACAATTTAGTACTAACATGTGCTAAGCATAAAAAACAAAGGGTTTTGATAACATTAGATCCCGAAAAAACCCAACGGGTACAAACTTACTACGTGCTAAGGCATAACAAATTCCTATATGATTAAACCTTTTAAGCCGAAAAGGGAAAAAGCCACTCTTCTGAGGCCATATCGGCCCGGTTCAAGAGCCTAAGGGCCATTATATTTTTTGAGTTCGAGAGTTCATCATCGCTCAACTAAAACCTAAGGGTTTTACTACTTCGAGATCGAGAAAGTGCTCACTCGACTACAAAGACTATATTAGTCTGACTTCGACCAAGTTGCCTAAGTTTCACAAACAAATTTTCACAAGGCATGAAGCGAATCGAAATTTTCACAAGTCAAAAAATTGAGACAAAGTTCAAAAAAGGCAATTTTTTAATATGAACGAAGGTATTTACAAAGGACCAACCAGGGTCCTACACAAAAAGAAAGAAAAAATAAAAAGACCCTAGCTACTCTCGGGGGCAGCTCCTTCCTTGGACCCCTCATCATTATCGGACCCACTCTTGCTGCAATCATCATCGTCGTCGTCGTCGTCATCAGAAAAGGCAAACAGTCTAGCATCGACTTCATGCTCTTTTGCCTTTGCTATCTCTTCGGTAAGATCGAAGCCTCAGGCGTGGATCTCCTCTAGGGTCTCCCTACGAGATTCGCATTTTGCAAGCTCAGAAATCCAATGTGCTCGTGTTTGAACAGTATCGGCAGCCTCCTTCACTTGAGCTTGAGCAGCTTCGGCATTGGCCCGATAAATGGCCACTGTTTTAACAGCCTCGACTTTTGATTTTTCAGCCTCTCTTGTGCCTTTGCAAGTTCGGAAGCCAATTGAACCTCGAGCTCTTCTATCTTCTTTGCTTGAGCGGAGCACTTTTCCTTCATACTTCGAAGTTGGGCTTTGACTGACGACAACCGGGCCAGTGCAATCTCTTTCTCAGCAGCAAGGCGGTCCATACCTTCCTTCCACCCGTAGGACTCTACCTTCACTCGGTCGACCTCCTCTCGGAACAACTCAATCCTCTCGATTTTTGCTGCATCTGTGATATTGAAATGTTAGCCTCCGTTGCCGAATCAAGTCCATGAGTTTTCAAGAGTATCATTACCTGCTCGATCAACTAGGTCTGCTCTTTTTGAGCTTTACCCAATTCGGCTCAGAGATCCTTAGTCTCCTAATCATTTTGCCCGCAGTGAAGCTTGAGGGAATTCCTCTCTTCAGAAAGCCTTTGGAGATCGGCCTCGCACTGGCTAAATTCATCCCGGGACTTGGAGAAAGCATGTATAGAAAAGGAAGGGAGTTAGAAAAAAAATAGAGGAATGCTACATCAACAAAGGAACTAAAACTTACTCGGTTCAGGAGTCGTTGGGCCTCTT
>ML277614.1:1950-45149 GCA_005239495.1 Nicotiana undulata
AGCATGCCCGTGAGCCTATTTTGATAGAAAGTGCAGTATTCCTTCCATGTTTAGTATATTAATCCCAACACACAGAACAACAGGCTGGGTCGTTACAAAAGTATTGGCTGTTAAGTTTGAGAAGTGTTGATGCGAATGATAATACAGGTGTAGAGTACGTGATTGAGGTAATTGGTTATAGCTGAGACCCTTGCCGGGCATTTATTGAGTTATTGAATTGATGTTTTTTCCCTTGCTGGGTGTTTCGGAACTGCTTATTTCCACTATGCTGTACTCCTTGCCATTTTATCTGTTGTTGTTTGCTGAGGAAGAGTGTAAAGCACGAAGGGTGATGCCGTGCCATGATATGTGTTTACATTGCATAGTGAGGAAGAGTGTAAAGCACGAAGGGTGTTGCCGTGTCATGATTTTATTGATTATAAGCACGAAGGTAAATGCCGTGCCATGATTTTATTGATTATAAGCATGAAGGTAAATGCCGTGCCATGATTCATTGTACATTGCATTGTGAGGAAGAGAGTAAAAGCACGAAGGGTGATGTCGTGCCATGATATTTGATTACATTGCATTGTGAGGAAGAGAGTAAAAGCACGAAGGGTGATGTCGTGCCATTGTGTACTTTTCTGACATTTATACTTGTTTCGTTGTCGATTTTGTTGGATTGTTTCCCTGGTTCACTTCTATCTGTCAATTAGACTGCTTTACTTCACTTGTTTCCCCTTTTCTGCTCCCGTATCCCTTACTTGCCTGCTTATCCCTTGTCTTGTGTTATTTCCTGTTACCTGCTGTAGAATAGGACAGGTTATCGTTATTTTCAAGTCTAGCCTCGTCACTACTTCGGCTGAGGTTAGGCTCGGCACTTACTCAGTACATGGGGTCGGTTGTACTGATGCTACACTGCACTTTTCAATGTTGTGCAGATCACGCATCCGGACCTAGTGGACCGCATTGAGGGAGTCACCTTCAGTCCACCCAGAGCTTCAAGGTATACCTGCTGGCGTTATGGGCCTTGGTGTCTCTCCTGCTTTTGGATTCCTCATTGTCTTACCTTTTCTTCTAGTTTCAAGACAATTGTATATTTCTTTTCAAACTTTGTATTTAGTACTCTGTTAGATAGTTCGTGAGGTTGTGACACCCCGATTTTGGGATTTTACGATGTTATGCCTTCTTACATTTCAGTATGCGTTTTTGAAATATTATTACTTTTATGTCGTGAGAACTTTTGAAGAGATTCGTGATGTTCATCAAAGATTTGAAAGTTAATGGTGTGGGATGCTTTCGGTAAAGATTGAACGTTAATGAATTTGAGTTATTTCAGCAAATGGTTGAAGGTTAATAGTTTTAAATACTGTTACGTTGTGTTATCGGGGTAATAATATTGTGTACGTTGGCTTGTCTAGCGGGTTCAACGTTAGACGCAGTCACGGTCTGGAAGGTGGGATTTCCGGGTCGTGACACTTCAAGCCTTCATTGAAAACTTTATCTTTCTTTTTAGAGCCTTTGTTTTCAAATTCAATTTTTGTAATTTGAAGAGTTCTTTTAGATCTGTGTATATGTTGATGATCGTGTGTGCATGAGGTCAGTATCTGTGAGAATGAAGAAGGGAAAGAGATGGGCGGCGACGGTTTTTTTTCTTTCTCTAAGGGCAAGATCCGGTCTTTGATTCTTAGAGGAAGAAAGCTGCTAGGTCTAATTCCTAAGGAGGGGAGTCTTCTTTTTTTTTCTAAGTCTAAACACTCCGTAGCCTACCCGAAACTCACCCGAGTCCTCGGGACTCCAAACCAAACATGCACACAAGTCTAAAAATATTATACAAACTTGCTCGTGCGATCACATAATGAAAATAACATGTAAAACTATGAATTAAACCTCAAAACTCATCATTTTTCTCAAGAACACTTAAAGTTCATTATTTCTCAACCGGACGTCCAAATCACGTCAAATAAACTCCGTTTATTACGGTAATTTCAGAGTTAGCATTTAAATACTATAACAAATCTGTACCGGGCTCCGGAACCAAAATACAGGCCCGATACCAATAGTTTCAAATATTAATTCTTCTCTTTATTTCATTAACATTTCAGCAAAATAATTTTTTTCAAAAATTGATTTCTAAGGCTTGGGACCTCGGAATTCATTTCCGGGCATACGTCCGAGTTTCATATTTTACTGCGGATCTCCCGGGATCATCGAAACACAGATCCGAGTCCGTTTGCTCAAAATGTTGACCAAAGTCAACTATAATCAAATTTTAACTCTTGAAATTACTATTTCTCATATCTTCACATAAAAGCTTTCCGGTTTCACGTCCGGACTGCGCACGCAAATCAGGATATTTAAAATTAATCTTTTTATGCTTAATAAGCTTAGAACGAAGTCTAAATTCATAGAGTGACCCCCTGGGTCATCACAAGTACCTTTCTCATTTCGCTATACCCTATTCTCTGATGAAACCCTTCAAAATGCGTTACCTACCATGTTTCATATTTGCCTACTTTATTATATTTGATTTGCTGGATCACTAGTAAGTGTCAATATCGACCCTTCGTCACTACCTCTTCGGGGTTACGCTAGATACTTACTTGGTACATTTTACGTACTCATGTTCCACTTCTGCACTAAATGTGCAGGATTTTACAAGTTTATTTGGTGGTTTCTTGGGCGTGGAGGCGCAGGTACTGAGGAGACTCAATGGTGAGTTGTATTTCACGCCATGATTCGTAGAACATAAAGTTTCCATCATAATTATTTACTTTATCATGTCTACCTTGTATTCTAGATAGATGATTTTTTGTTATTGTACTTCCTAGTAGATGCTCATGCACTTGTGACACCAGGTTTTGGGGTGTTCTAATTTTTTTTTATGATTTTGCTCTCCATTAAGACACTTCTACTTTATATTTCACTTAAATCATATGTATGTACGATTTTTGATGCACCGATCTCTCTATCTAATAAGATTCATGATTTCAAAAATAATAAAATGAACAATTAAGTTAGTAGTTCACCATTGGCTTGCCTAACGACGACGTTGGGCGCCATCACGACCTATAATGGGTTTTGGGTCGTGATAGGGGACATGAATCGGAGGCACATGTTGTTACCCCCGTAATTTTGGAGACTTTAGTGCAGTTCCTGAGCATGTTTGGTACATTGGCTCTAGCGGGATTGACCTCCGTTGCAGCAGCTACTTCGTAGATTGGGGGAGGATCTCAGACTCTCACCGCCCGTACTCTAGAGCAGTGAGATCACATTGGTCAAGTTTCGAGTGTGGTGCCGGTACAACCTATTATTTCGGTTCAGCCTGAGGTCAGGCTAGAGGCATCAGAGGAGGTGCAGAAGTGGCTTGAGAGGTTCAAGAGGTATGGTCTACGTACTTTAAGTGGCATATCTACCGAGGATGCACATGGATTTCTAGAGAAGTGTCATTGTATTTTTCGCACCATGGGTATTGTGGAGGTGAGTGGAGCTGCTTTTACTATATTTTAGTTGTCGGGAGCAGTGTATCAGTGGTGAAAGGTTTATGAGGAGGGTAGACCAACCGATGCAACACCACCTACTTGGGCTTAGTTTTCGGAGATGTTCTTGAGAGAGTTTGTTCCCCAGACCTTTCGGGATGCATGGCGCATAAAGTTTGAGAAGCTATGGCAGGGCACCATGACGGTGTTAGAGTATGCCATCAGGTTCAGTGAGTTATCCCGTCATGCACCTACTTTGGTTCCTACAGTCAGAGAGCGAGCTTGCAGATTCATTGAGGGGCTCAGTTATGATCTTAGATTCTACATGGATCGGGAGTTACATACTGATACTCCATTTAGGTAGGTGGTGGAGATTGCTAGGATGTTAGAGCGTATTCGAGGTGAGGAGAGGGAGGATAAGGAGACCAAGAGGTCTCGGGGTTCCGGAAGGTTCAGTGGATTCTACTTTTTAGCTATGACCCATAATGGTGGAGGCTCGGGCAGTCAACCAGTCTAGTTCGCACTTTAGACTACTCGTGATACTCTAGTTAGTCAGGGTACTCATGTGGGGCAGTCATCTTTTAGTGCACCACTGACACGGGGTTCCTACAACGGTTATTCCAGTTATCCTGTACAAACTCAATACGAGCAGCCACGTCCGCCGAGGGGTTGTTATGAGTGCGTTGATACCACGCACATCATGAGAGATTGTACTAGACACTGGAGGGGAGGATTTCATTAGGCCACTCAGGCTATAGACTCCATTCCGGCTGCTACTCCACCTGCACAGCCAGTTAGGGGTGGAGGACAGGCGGGTAGATGGTGCCTTAGAGGGAGAGGCCCGACCCGTTGATATACTTTTCGTGGTATGGATGATGCCGATGCACCAAATGGTGTCGTTACATGTATGGTTTTGATTTTTTATAGAGGATCATCATTCTTATTTTGATTAGGCTCTTCTTATCGCAGTGAGTCCTCCTATCTTGCTTCACATATGGGTAACTTTTGTGATTTCGTACTCTACTTATGTGTTTACCCTTCTTGGGAGATTCTATTGTGGTAGCCCGTGTCTATCATTTTGTTTTGTTCACTATGGAGATCTATTAGACTAGAAGTGACTTTTATTTACTCATTTCGGTTAGTTTTGATGTTGTTTCGAGATGGTTTGGTTACGATTTGTGATTTAGATGCTCTACAGGTATGAAAAAATGTGTTACGAGTTGTGATTTTGTTTTGCGGAATTGAGTTAGTGCAAGTTTTTGATTGGTATGATGTATACTCTACTTGTGATTCGGAGCGGAGGATGGGATACTCACATTTTTATGCGGTTTGATATGTTTGAACCGGGCTACGTTCCGCGGTGAAGTTATATTAGGATGAGATCCTTGTGATTAGTTCATATGTTTTGATTCTCCCTTATGGAATTGATTTGTAGCATGCTACTGATAGGGAGTTGTGCATGTGGGGCTTGTATGATAGTTCTCTCATGTGTTTCTCTTTGCATATTTAGTCATATTCGCGTTGTGTTTATTGGGTTTTAGCTTGCGAGGTGTGTTCCAGGTGGCGTTAAATGCGACTTGTTGATTTGAGTGAATGGTTATGGGATCTTCATGTTTATTGCATCGTTTTCAGTGTTGTGAAGGTTTGGAAAAGGGTTATAACTGATATGAGGTTAATTGCTGGTGCTGGATTTGATTATAGGTAGAAATTGTGGCCAGAGTTGTTATGGGCTTATATGTGATGTGTTACGTCATGTGGTTGTACCTTGTGGGTGTAGGTATGAGTTGTTGCAGCTGGTTGAGGCTGATACCATATGCTGATGTAGGAATCAGGTCTTTAGGAAATGACCGGATAGTGAACATTTTGGTTCTAAGGCTTACTATGGTGGGTTGGAGGAGGAATTTTCAGTTGAGATGGTGTTGTCGGGTGTTAACGACCAATTTTGACCATTCCTTTTAAAATTAATTTACTTATACTTAATAATTTGCAGTAAATATTTTTGAAAGTCTTATTTCTACAAATTATTTAATTATTAGCTTTGAAATTGATCACCTAGTATTAGTATTATGTAATTACAAATATACTTACTAGTTTAAGATGATTAAGATGACCTTTATATACACCACGTAGGCCTTATAATTAATTTGTCAAAATTACTCCTTAATTTCTAGTAAATCAGGTTACTATGTTAGTGCTATAATTCGAAAAATGAATAATTAATTAAAATAATCATATTTGATAATTATAATTTTACCACATTTTATTGAAAATTATTATGCTTATTTAATTTAATTATAAAAGGGATCAAAAGAGCCTAAAGACTACAATTGTAATTCTCAACTAAATACAAAGTGGCTATCTTTTAAATTCATTTTTGGCCCAAATGTGGAAGCCCATTCCAAAAATACCCAACCCAAACAACCCCTTCAATCCATGTTCGCAATCCTTGCAACTACATTTGAACCAATCATCATGTGCCACGTCGCTCGTCTCTCTCACTCACAAAGAAAGCACAAATGAATCTGGACTGTTGATCTATCTTATCAACGGTCCACATTTAATCCTCATTTTCCTATTTGTCTTTAATCATTATAAGACTTAATCTCCAATGTCAGACTAGAGAGATCCAAAGGCTATCGATTTTCTCAGTTGAAATATTTCTAAAATCCCTAAATACCGAAACAATCGGAGTCGTTGATCAACAGATCCAAAGGCCCCCATTCCATCTCCCATTTTAAACTCAGAGATGGACTCCAAACCTACGCCTCTCTTTCCCTTTCCCTTTCCCTTTCTTTTTCTCTCTTGCCCATCAACCCATCAATCTCCAAAACCTTGCACAAATTTTGTGCAAGGTCACATGAAATCACTCAAAATCACCCCTTTGTCCCTACTTCACTACAACTCCCGCCTAAACATTTCTAATTCCCTAGTTACATTTCAAAATCCCAAATCTGAAACCCCAAGCTCTAAACACCACTGACCTGATTTCTACTTTGTTCTTTCAAACCAAACTTAAAGAATCACTCGCTTTGTCCCTGGGCTATGAAGCAAGTTGTTTTCTTTCCATTTCACTCATGGAATTTCAAAACCCCCAAATTCGAAACCCTAAACCAAAAAGTGCAAGGTCAAATCCCCAGAAATCCTTTATGTTTTGTTAAATCAGTGGCATGCATGACCATTTCACAGTGTTATCATACTTATTCTCGGTCCATAGGCTAAGCGAAGCGAACTCTGGATAATGAGATTTTACTCGGTGGATTTTTCCTTCAAGGGTCAACTTTCCCCTTCTCATGTAAAATCTCTAGTTATTTCCCTCTTCTAAGATTTTCACCTGCTTATTCTCACATCATCCACCATCCGTCATCTTCACTCACGATTTTGAATTTGTTAAAACCCTAGAGCCTTAAATGGTACTATAAATAGGGGCTTTATTGTTCTCACCTAACATGAACAACAATCACCTAAGAGCTAACACAAACACGGAAGCAATTCATGATTCCATCAATCTAGGGGTTCATACTTATTTCTAGTTTTCTCTTTTCCTTTTTGAGTGCTTTCACTGCTTCAAGCTTGAAGCTTTGGGTCTTAAGCAATTATAAGAAATTCTTGTTTGGTCTGATGCCCTAGAGAAGGTCAGTATTCCTCCAACTATTCTCTTTTGATAATCTTATTTGAATGTTATGAATACGCTTGTTGCCTTCCGTTAACTGTATTGGTTTATGATATTTGTTATTAGTATAGAAATGTTATCTCCGGTTCATGATAATATGTTGTTAATATGTGGTCATTTGTCATGTTTATAAGTATCTTTAATTGGTATTGACTAGACTGTTATATGGCCTTAATGACTTTCATTTCTGAGCCTAAATAGTCTACATGGTTAAGTTTTTCCCTAATATGCCTCAATGACTTTCCATGCTTGTCTAAACTTCAGATTTTTTGTCAATGGTTCTATTGTGATCTTTACCTCTACACACCATTTTCCTGCATTCTTGTGGTCGAGATTATTGTTTGATAATCCTATTTAGGACAAAAACTTGAAAGTTCACAGTTTAATCCTTCACTACTTAACTGAAGCATGAAAGTTTAAGTGTTTAAGTGCTATACTTCCTATATCTGTGTTGGTTAACTCTAAGAGCAATTTCTGAGTTGTCATCATGACATTCTTATGTTCAGATCTAATCTTTGGGTGCATCTATATGATAACAGTCTTGTTGAGGTGAACTCTCGTGATCATTAGTTACCCATATGCCTATATTCTGTTATTATCAAACTATCTTTTACAAAATAGGTTACAATTATGTTTCTTATAGTTGAATGAGAATTGCTTTCAAGCTAGGTATAATTGCCTCATATTTATATGGAACTCTCAGTTACATGGCTAAGTTAACCTATTTTCTATAGCATTTTTCTTGTCTTTAATCTCTTTTATGACATTACTGACTCTTAAAAACAAACACCTTATGTCCCTTTTCAAGTATATATACACTAACATTATTTTCCTCTATAAATTCATACCCTTTTTAAACTACACCTCCCTTTGTAAGAATTATGTCCTAACATACGGTAAGCCATATCTACAGAACACTAGTTAAGGAATAATATAAATAATTGATTCCCAATTTAGTCTAAGTCCTATGGAGCTACCTCAGGTAGATTTTAAGGGGTTCCTAACACCTTCACGCCTAACAACTTCCCCTTAGAAGAACAATAACCCTTACCAATAATCTCACCGGTTAGCAGAATAATAAAGAATATGACTTAGTAATTAAATAGGTACCCTAGTATACCTTTAAATATTAGGTGGAGACTCTCTTTTATCAACAACAGAGAAACCACATGCTGAATCTTATGTTGACTAGTGCAAAATAGGGTGCAACAACATGTCAACTTTGTTGGAGATTTTCACTTAGGTTCTGACCTTAGCGGACTTAGACTAATTTGGAATCTAGATTTACTCGTACATTGCTTTAATTGTAGATGAAATTTCAATTACGGGCCTACCTTCCTTATTTGCTCTTCATGCTTATTATCATGCTTATTGATGCTACACTCTTGTTTGTTACTGCTTTAAATACACTATCATCACATTTCTTCCTATCCAGTCTTGGCCGTACACTATCACACACAATGGCACGCAAGGGTTATCTTTTACACCCCTTCGAAATTTCTTTTCAAAACTCTTTAGTTTCAGATAATGCCTTTGTCAAGTAAACCGACATAACTTCTCACAACCTTCAGTCCAACTCAAAAGTAGGAAGCTCTCTACTTTAGCAAAAATAGGGCATTGTGCATAAACCTTAGGTGAGTCGATCCTTGGCATCGGTGCACAATTAGGAAAGCCACCCTAATGTCAACGAGTCATGGACCCGTCGACATGAATTTTGTGGAAAGACAAACAAACCTGACAAAATAATTAAAGATCCAAAGAAAACACTTACCAAACACCTTTATTTTACCCACCTCAAAAAATAGAAATCAACCAAAATATCCCTGAGATTAACATGGGGGCACTAATCGCTTTGCTGAACATTCGAGCAGACATGGTGCTCACTCGCCTGTTGATATAGTTTTGGGATCCGTCCAAGGTGGTGTTCAAGTTTGCAGAATATGAGTTAGTACCCACATTATAGGAAGTCATTAGTTTCACGGAGCTTCCTCTCAACGGAAGGAAGCTGATATTGCCAGTTACTATGCCCGGTTATCGGTTCTTGGACTCTTTAGGCCTGGCCAACAGTAGAAGTCTCAGATGTATCAAGGACAGATGGGTGATCCTTGACCAACTGTTCGACAGATTTGGGCACGGTGAAAGCTACGAGTGGTATTCGGGAGAGTTTCAATGTGACCAAGCAATGTGGGAGAGTCTCAGGCCTATCACTTTCTCAATGACATTATTGGGAGTATTGGTCTTCCCGCAGAGAAGGGGTAGGGTCAACATCAACTTTTTACTTATGGTTCTGGCGACTTTCTGTGGTAATCCTCAAGTTGCTTTGGTGCTGATAGTGCTAGCTGAGATGTTGAGGGCTTTGTCCACATGTGCACGAGGGAATGATTTGTTTAAGGGTTTTAACTTGCTGTGTTAGATCTGGGCTATTGAACATTTCTTCCAGCGAGAGGCCACCATCGACTACTTTGTGGGCGTCATCAACATGATTCGCAACCACAATGAGAGGATGACACATCGGGTCTCCCCACATGGGCAAGAAGAGTGGAGGGAAATGCTGACCAATCTGAGTGGAAAATGGATCAATTGGAAGCTATCATGGTTAAGTGGAAGGGCAATCATGAGGACTCCTCAGAAATACTTCATCGAGTTGATGGAACTTGAAGGTATTCAATCATACTCACCCCCGCGGGTCCTTAGGTAGTTTGGGATGATCCAAGATATTCCTATAGGGACAAGGACAGTGCTATATGAGGATGAGTAGAACAGATAGATTTCGATCCCCATGATAAGAAGGCTCAAGGAAGAGTGGAGCGACCTGGTCACAATGCCGATAGGTCAAAACTCGTGGTGTACTCATGAGTATTATGTTTGGATCAACGAGGAAGATGAGTTGGCCCGGCCAGCAGAGGGGGTATAGCCTTGTTAGAGGACGCGGTGGCTGCTTTGCAAATTCACCATGAGATTATTCCACATTACCTTGTGACTAATTCGATGCACTGTCAAGTGGTCTCAAGATCCATCGATCATATGTTGCCACATGATGAAGACGATGACCGGATAGTGGAGTGTATCCAAATAGAGTCTAGCATAGAGCCAGAAGAATATTCGGAGGAGGAGTCAGAGTTCAACGATGACGGGGAGGAGTTTGAAGAAGACCCAGAGAAAGATACAGAAGATGAGCCAAAAGAAGAAGAGGAGATGGAAAACGACTCAGGGGATGGTTATTAGAGTTGGTTGATTTCCCTTTCAGTTCCCACTTTGTACCATTATTCCCAGCTTTCTTTTACATTCCAAAAGGACAAGTTGTCCGAGACCATGCAATTCTGTGAAACAGTGATGTAATCTTTGTTCCCACTTACATTAGTCCAAATTATCAATGGAAAAAAACTTGTTTTGGGTCTAAATATGTCAAGTCTAAATGTTTGTCAAATATATGCGATTTAGGATTGCCTTCGGCAATTAGAGGTCCCCATGAATTCTAGGAAATGTGCTAGCCCTAATGCGCAAATTAATTGCTCAGTGTGATTTCCTGCTTGCATAAACGAAGACGCTGATTCTTGTTTCTTCTTATTTTTCTTTTGATTTATTATTACCCCGAAAAGAAAAGAAAGTTGGTTTGTGTCGGCTGAAACTAGAAGAACCACCGTACAATATAAGATCAAAGGGAAAGATTTCAGCTACAGAAAACCCGACTGAACATGCTATGGTCATAGCCGACAACCCGGGGCGACCGGGGGAACTGGACGAAACCAGGAATGATGAACACATGGCCAGGATGGCCCAGGAAATGGAGTCTCTAAGGGAGGAAGTACATCATATAAGGGAATTAGCGCACCTGGCCGTGTCAACGCTCCCTCAACCACCTCGATTTCCTTCTTTGGATTCAATTCCTGATCACTTTTCTTCCACATCACGCCACAACAACTACGCCCTAACTTTAGTTTCTACCACTCAAGTCATACCTCCAGTAACACTCGCAAACCCTCCAAATTCCACTATCCACACTCCCTACATACCACAGTATGTTCAAACACCACAAAACCCGCCTATAACCACCAATGCAACTCATACACTTCCTCGTGACGGAGTCACTTTTTCCACTAACCGGCACATACCTGTGGCACATACCGTCGTTCATGAGCAGTATGTTCCCCTTGTATATGCCATTTAACCTACCTTTACAACACTTGTCACGGTCATGGTGCCTTATGAGATCGACCAATACGTAGAGATGGAAAGGGAAGTCAGACATAAGGAAGATGAGTCAGTATCTAAGCAGTTGCAAATCTGAGTAGTTGCAAATGAAGTACCTCTAAGTTGCCCGAGAAAGTGAAAGTTAGGATTTGTGTATTCATCTGAATGTGGATATGCCAACAAGGTATGAACCTCCAAAGTTCGTTATCCTCGATGGGATGGGTGATCCCCACGCACATTTGAGGGCATATTATGACATGTTGGTCAAAGTGGGGAGGAATGAGAAGCTAAGGATGAAGTTATTTATGAGGATCCTGATGGGAGAAGCACTCACCTGGTATGCTCGGCAGGATCCGCAAAATTGGAGAACTTGGCAAGATATGGCAGAGGACTTCAAGAATCTCTTTCGATTCAACACAGAAATCACCCCGATCGGTTCGCACTAGTGAACCTGCAGAAAACACCATCCGAGTAATTCCAAGAATATGCACGTCGGTGGAGGTCAAAGGCGACATAGGAGCAACCTCTGCTGGACGATAGTGAATTAACCAAGTATTTTATCAGAGCTCAAGAAGGGATATAGTTTGAAAAGTTGATGGGAATGATGGGACATAAATTCCCTGAGTTGGTCAAGAGAGGATATAAAACTGGTAAAGTACAATCGGTAGCGGGAAGATAAACAAAGAGGAGGTCTCAATAGTCGTCCCTTACTATCAACCCTATCCAAATCATGGAAACACTTCCTATTTTGCACGTTTCGAGAGATGAGAAGTTAGATGATTATTAAATAATGATTTGAGTTTCAGGTCTCTTCCTTCATGTATTTAACTCCCCGGCAGAGTTAGAGCTTTGGATGTGGGTTCGGCCTAACCCAATAACTTTGGTCCAAACTTTATATTTGTCTTTAAAAACTCATTTGATATGTACAAATTATTAATTTAGTGCCCAGTAACTTTGAAGGAATAGTATCTCCAACCCATTAACTTCAAATCCTAGTTCCGCCTCTGTATACCTCATCTTCCCTCTTTGATTTTATGCTTTACCACTTATTGGTGTGCAAAACTGTAATATCCTCATAGAGTATGTGGTGTTATCTTCAACTGTTCTTCATTTCACCCAATTGTTGTCAATTCACCAATTTTTGGTGCGATTCGTCTTTGAGCAATTAGGGTTACACAAATCAGAATTTTTCTTGAGATTTCAACTTCATCATCAATGGCGATCAAAAGTTCAGATGGCATTACTGATACTCCTGCACCACCTCCAACTAGAGGCAACATTGGCGCAATTCCAATTGTAGATCAACATCATCAACTCTTTCTCCATCTCTGTGATACTCCAGGTAGCTCGCTCATCTCAATAAAACTCACTGGACATGAGAATTATGCCTTAAGGAACAATTCTATGCGAGTTAGTTTACTTGGAAAGAGCAAATTAAGATTTTTCGATGGTAGGTATTCTAAGGAAAAATTTGATCCATCTCTGCATGTAGCCATTCACCCCCAACCACTTCCACTCCTTTCTAACACCCAGCCATATTATCTTGCTCAACCATAATACAACCCTTCTCGAGCCAACAACTACCCAAACCTATAACGACAATATGCTCCTGTCAAAACCACTACTCACCAAAATCGACCTACTTATACACCATGCCCTCATCCCAACTTTGAAGAGAGGGGTCCTAGTTGTTGATTCTCTGGCCTAATTATTCGTGATATTGAGAAGACCGAGATTAATACATCCAGTTGAAGGAATGGTACTTGAATATCCCTACAAGTATTGTGATGCAACTAAAAGGTACGTGTATCATTCCAATGTACTCGGTTATGGATAAATTATGCTAAAAGAAGGGCTAAATGAGGATTCACACACAAAGGCATCAGTTGTGCTGAATTACTGGACACAAGAGGACATGGTCACAACATTGCTAAGGTCGATATGGGCGACACACTGGTTTTCAAAGGGTTCTATAGGTTTCAAGAAATGGACAACAAGGAAGGGATCATCAACAACAACACATATGACACATGAAGAAGGCATGTTAGCAAAGGATTCACACATAAAGTCAAGGATCAACAGTGAAACCTGGGCGCAAAAAGGCACAGTCATCATGAACATTCGATACTGGCAGTTGAGAAAATGCATCATTTGGCTACAGAATTGGATTGCTCAACTGTTTGCAGGTACTCAACATTTGGAAATGCACTCTTTCATCCAAGGTATATAATCATCACAAGGGCAAGAATCATCAGGAAGAAGAACCAATATGGCAAATTCAGAATCATTATTGCGAATTGTGGCCCTTTTTGTAATATAATTTATTACTTTAGCCACTTTTTAGTACATAATGTGATATCAATTTTGAGTACTTTACTCAAAGTTTATAATAAGGATTATGTAATTTCACTAGGTACGCAACTACATTATGTAGATTCATTGACATTGTGACTTATTTTCTTTTATATATATAAAAACTAGCCCTAGGCACCTCGCCTAGTGGATTTGCTAAAAAAAGTACCTAGTCATGATACTGAAGATTGTTTTAAGCTGAAAAATGAGTTTGAAACATTGATCAAGAGCGGGGCCATTCAGTTCACTCTGGTGTAGCCCAATATGAATCGTAATCCGCTGCCAAATCACCGAAAATAGGGAGTTAACATGATTACATTATATTAAGAGTATGACCTAAAGGGAACGATTGTTGCTGTAGGAAATACAGAGGACCCCAAGATCCCTCCTCAAAGGGAACAATGATTACACTACAGGTGAGGCCTACAGTGACTGTTCAAACTTATTAGGGAAAACCTGTCTTTGCTACAGAAGACGAAGAAAGTCAGGAATACAAAACCGTCCCATGAATGTACCAGCAGAAGGGGAAGGCCAAAATGACAGATTCTGCCGCAACCCATGGTATGACTAGGTCTGGGAGATGCTAATCATTTCCCAAACCCTAATCATTTCCCACCTCCCCTGCGCCTCTCTTTCCATTCCCTCTCTCTTTTCTCTCATCCCCATCAGCCCATCAATCTCCAAAACCTTGCACAAATTTGTGAAAGGTCACTTGAAATCACTCAAAATCATCCCTTCTGTTCCTGCTATACCGTGAATCCCGCCTAAGATTTTCCATTATATCATTACAATTCAAAATCCCAAATCTGAAACCCTAAGCTCCAAATACTACTGACCTGATTTGTTCTTTGTTGTTTCAAATCAAACATAAAGAATCACTCGCTTTGTACCTAGGCTATGAATAAAGTTATTTTCTTTCCATTTCACTGGTGGAATTCTGAAACACCCAAATACGAAACACTACACCAAATGCTGCAAGGTCAAATCCTCAGAAATCTTTTATGTTCTGTTAAATCAGTGGCATGGATAACCGTTTCACAGTGTTATCGTACTTATTCTTGGACCAGAGGCCAGGCGAAGTGACCTATGGATAATGAGCTCTTACCCGATGGAGTTTTCCTTCAACGTTCAACTTTCCCTTTCTCGGGTAAAATCTCTACTAATTTCCCTCTGTCTTCTAAGATTTTTACCTGATTATGCTCACATCATCTACCATCCATCATGTAACGACCCGGCCGGTTGTTCCGTAGAATTTGTATTATAATTACTTTTATTGACTTGTCATAGGTTGGTTATACTGGTATTGATGTGTTAGAGTTGGTAGACTTGAAATCGTAATGGTTATAATGAGAAATTAGTCACTTAGTCTTTAAAAATAGCCTTGAAGTTGGAAAAATCAACTGAGAGTAGACTGATTAGTAAACGATCTCGGAATGTGGATTTTATGGCTCGGATAGATTTGTTAGGTGATTTGGGACTTAGGAATGTGTTCGGAATATTTTTGTGATGTCCGATGTTGAATTAGGCTTGAATTGGCGAAAGTTAGTTTTTGGCAATTTCCGGTTGGAAGTGGAAAATAGGATATCGGGGTCAAAATGGACTTCCGTAAGTTGGAACAGGTTTGTAATGTCATTTTAGATATGTGTGCAAAATTTCAGGTCAATCGGATGTGTTTTCGATAGTTTCGGCATCGTTGGTGGAATTTAGAAATTTGAAAATTCATAGGCTTGAATCCGAAGTGATTTTGGTGTTTTGATGTTAGTTTTGGTGTTCTGAGAGTGCAAATAAGTTTGAATGATCATTTATGATGCATTGGTAAATTTGGTTGGGGTCCCGAGGGGCTCGGGATTTATTCAGATGGTTAACGGGGAATTTAACTTGGAAAAAATGTAGCAAATCTGCTGCTGGTGTGGTCGCACCTGCGGAAGGAAGACCGCAGGTGCGAGGTCCGCAGGTGCGAAGACCTTGCGCAGGTGCAGAATTTTGCTGTTCGTGAAGGGGTCGCAGGTGCGGACGGGTGGTCGCACCTGCGGAAGCGCAGGTGTGAAGAGGTGCGGAAAATGAGGGTTTAAGTCATATGCGCAGGTGCGCACCTGGGACCGCAGGTGCGAGTCCGCAGGTGCGTAAATCCTAGACAGAAAGTATATAAAGGAGACTTCGCAAATTTTAACCCTTTTTCCACCATTGTTGTGCGGGTTCCGAGGCTTTTGAGGGATTTTGAAGGAGGAAACATTGGTGCATCATTGAGGCAAGCTTTTAGGACTTATTAACTCGATTATAGGTGATTAAGGACCTTAAAATCAGTGTTTAATTCATGAAAATCAGTAGAAAAAGATGGGATTAGGGCTTGAGATTATGAGACCGTTAGGGAATGATTTGAGGGGTCAAATGAACTCAGATTTTAGCGTTCTTTATATTTACGGACTCGTGAGATGATGAAGAAAATTTTGGTATAAAATTTGTTGAGTTCTGAGACGTGGGCCCGGGAGTCGGGTTTTGGCTAATTTCGGGTTTTGTGCTAAAATTGGTATCTTTTCAATTGGAATTCATTCCTTTAGCATAATTTGATGATAAAGATCTGATCTTGGTAGATTTGGAGTGCTCGGAAGTTGATTCGAGAGGCAAGCGGGTTTCAAAGTAGCTTTTCGGGTTAGTTTGAGGTAAGTAATGTCTTTAAATCCTGTCCTGAGGGTATGAAACCCCGGATCTTGCATCCTTTCACAGATTTTGGAATGCAAAGATTGAAACTTTGGAAATATATTCCTTTTTAGGCAACTATTGAGTTGCGAAACCGATTTTTAAGCCTATGCTTAATAGTGTTGATATGATTTGGGCTATAAGCCATGTTTGGGTCCTAGTGCCGATCTGTTTACCCCTTGAGGGATGTTTTTACTATTTTCCTCACTTGATATGTTAATTTTCACTCAGTCTTTTCTTGATAAATGTTTTGACACTTAGAGTATTTTGATACTATTTATTTAAAATGAAATACTGTTTTGGGTCAAGAACCCGGTATATTTATGGCCTGAAGGGCAAGTTGAGAGTGTCTGACTGAGTGAGGATGCGGGCCTATATTGTGAGTGATTTATGCCATGATGTGGCTTGTTATAGCGCTTGGGCTGTAGGAGCTCCTCCGGAGTCTGTACACACCCCCAATGAGCGCAGGTACCTAATGAGTGATGTTGCCCACGGGATGATACTGAGTGATTGCGAGGTTGCTTGATGGGCTAATATTGAGTGACTGTGAGGTTGCCTGATGGGCTAATACTGAGATTGTTATGAGAAATGATTTTGGCCTGAGGGGCAGATCTACGATGATATTACTGAGTTTTGAACTATGATTCACTTCGTTTTCAAACTGATTTTTACTGAGATATATTGAAATTATACTTGTTTCAAAGGATTTCGGGAAATTGGTTTTTGAACTTATGTATTTGAAGAATACTTATGGTGGCTTGGTGTTTTACTGTTTTTGTGAATTGGTGTATCTGTGTTGTGTGTTTCGTATTTCTCAGACTGTGATTTATTTTTATTACTACTGAGTTGGCGTACTCATCATTACTCCCTGCACCTCTGTGTGCAGATCCAAGTATTGATTCAGAGCAGTAATCGTCCGAGTTCGCTATCAGTAGCTTATGGGATTTTGAGGTAGTTGTCCAGCGTCCACTACTTCTCCATTTCCCTTCCTTTATTAGTATTAGTATTTATTTCGTAGACATTGATTAAGATATTAGCAGAGTTAGTTATATTTCGTAGATGCTCGTGACCATGTTGACTCCAGTCTTGGGAGATTTGTTTATAATTGTTTAGACTATTATTGGGGCGCTAAGACTTAAACAATTTATTTTATGCTACTTTTCCTGTTTATTATTGAATTTTGAATTACTATAACGGAACAAGTGTATAGTAATGTGATGGTTGGCTAGCTTAGTTCCACGATATGCGCCATCACGACCTGTTAGGATTTGAGGTTGTGACACATCATCGTTTGCTCACGATTTCTAATATGTTTAAACCCTAGATCCTTAAATGACACTATAAATAGGGGATTTAATGTTCTCACCTAACACAACCAACAATCACCAAAGAGCTAACACAAACACATAAGCAATTCTGAGATTTCATAAATCTAGGGTTTCTTATTGATTTCTGCTTTTCTTTTCATTTCTGAGTGCTTTCACTTCTTCGAGCTTGAAGCTTTGGATCTTAAGCAATTAGAAGAAATCTTTGTTTGGGTTACTTCCCTTGAGAATGTCAGTATTCCTCCAACTCTTCTCTTTTGATCATCTTATTTGAATGTGATGAAGATGTTTGTTGCCTTCCGTTAACTGTATTCATTTATGATATTTGTTATTAGTATAGAAATGTTATCTCCAGTTCATGATAAGGTGTTGTTGATTTGTGGTCATTTTTCAAGTTTTTAAATATATTTTATTGGTATTGGCTAAACTGTTATATAGCTTTAATGACTTTCATTTATGAGCCTAAATAGTCTATATGGTTAAGTTTTTCAGCCTCAATGACTTTTCATGCTTGTCTAAACTTCACATTTTGTGTCAATGGTTCTATTGTGATCTTTACCTCTACACATTGTTTTTCTGCATTCTTGTGGTCAAGATTATTGTTTGATAATCCTAATTAGAACAAAAACTTGAATAACTGCCTCATGTTTAGATGGAACTCCCAGTTACATGGCTGAGTTAAACCTGTTCGGTATAACACTTTTCTTGTCTTTAATCTCTTTTATGACATTGTTGACTCTGTGAAGTTTACCCTGTCTTCTGTAAGATTATAACCTCATGTAATGTATTTATGGGTAGTTGATTTAAAATGTTGCATGTCCCTCTGTTTATCCGCTTGACCTCATGTTCTTATACTTTGTCTTGAAATTGTGTTTGGTCTTTTCTTTCTCTACTGATGATCTGAACTTAGTCCGTAAACCTTAAAAGAATTTTCTATTGTTGTTGTTTGGACATAATATTTTCCTAAGGTTAGAACTATGGAGATGTGATTCTGTCCTCAATTCCAAAAAAATGAAGTAAGATTGGTAATCTGCCATCCTGTTAAGCATTCTAGGAATCCCATTGTTTAAATCTGATTTTTTTTTGTCATAATAAGAGTTTTGATCATGTTCTGGTATCTCTAATTACATCTGTAGAAGTCACCAGTTATAATTGTTTGTTTGAACCTTTACTATTGCTTTTGAAAGTTCCAAGTAGTGTTGTTAATCTATTACATGTGTTGGTGATAAGATCCAAGCTAATCAATTTGTTGTTAGTCTGCCAAGGCAGAAGTATCTATATTTTTGGGCTATTGTATATCTGAGTTGCGTATTTTTTTACCTACTCTTTAAATGTGATACTAAGTGTGTAGATGTTTAACAGTAATGCTATAATGTCTGTGCCTCCCCACCCTCCCCATATGTGTTTGAAATATGACCTTTAGACTTGCTCAATATGTGTATTATTCATTTGATATTGGAAATGTAGTCGTAAAATAAAATTATTCATATTTCCTTATGTTATTATATCAAAGGAAAAGTATACTTATGTGGTAGGGAGAATTATTCTAGATAGTTACATTGAAAGGTCCTCATTGGCACTTAAACCCATAGGGAAAAATGAGTCGTTAGTGGTTAAGGGTATTTGGAAGTGGAGTTTAATTCTAGGTTGGGCTACTCTTCCCCAGCACAAGCATTGCCCTGTGACTTGAGACCCTTGGGGACTTTGAAGTGTTGGAGGAATCAAAAGGGGCGTTGATCTTGAGTAGAACTCTTTCCTTAGCCCTTAATTCATTGACACTTGTTGTTCTTTAGGGGTTTAGTGTTTAATGACAACGAAAGATTTTCAATATAAATTATTTACCATGTATAACCACCACATTAGTATGAGTTCCTCATATTATTTGAGTTTTGATATTTTATCACATTTTATTCCAATCATTTGTTTACGTGTTTCATACATAATTTAACATGCATAATCTGTACCTAATAACTTTTTTTAACATGTACATCTGTTTGGGCCTGGTGAGTTCCTAAGGAACTCAGGCCCAAGCCCACCACTGTTGTATTTTTCTGGAAATTTAAAGTCAGTTGTAGCCGCATCCTTTACAGCCGGTCCTGCCTCTTTGAGGCTCAAATACCAGAGTCCAGTCCTCTTTCTCTAAACTCCTTCATCGTTTACTGCTTCGTTACAATAATTTACTGCCTTGTTGCACTTTGTCGTATTTTTTGTTGTTTTATTATCTCACATGTATACAACACTTATATATTGAATTTCATTCTTTATTTTATACCTTAAGTCATATAAAACTTAGGCAAGCCCTAAATAACATAGGATTAAAAAGAATTAGTTAGTAACTAATTTCTCATTCGCTAATTATAATTTGTTTATACCATTACTATATTTTTGCTCACCTTCTCGTCTTAAAGATTTTGAAGCCCAAAACTTAGCAAAAATGACAGCCTCACTTTAAAAAGAAAGATCAGATCAGAAGCGCAAGTTTTTATCCCCAAAAGGGAATCAAATTATTTTGAAAATATGAAGTTCCCCCAAAAGGATTTTCAAAAATGGATTTTCGTCAAGCCTAAAAGATCAAGGTACATTTATTCCTACTCATGCTTTAGTAACAAGTGTAATTTATTTTTTCCTTTTTGCATACTTTCTTAAAAACAAACACCTTATATCCATTTTCAAAAGCTCTTTTCAAGTATATACACTAAAGTTATTTTTCTTTTTTAATTCATACTCTTTTTAAACAAATCCCTCACTTTGTAAGAATTATTTCCTATCATACGGTAATCCATATCTATAGATCACTAGTTAAGGCATAGTATAAATAATTGATTCACAATCTATTCTAAGTCCTATGGAGCTACCTCAGGTATATTTTAAGGGGTGTCTAACACCTTCCTCTTAAAAGAATAAGAAAACTTACCCATAATCTCACTGGTTAGCAGACTAATAAATAATATGACTTGGTAATTAAATAGGTACCCTAGTATACCTTCAAATATTAGGAGTCGATTCTCTTTTATAACCAACAGAGAAACCACAAGATGAATCTTGTTTTGACTAGTTCAAAATAGGGTGAAACATCGAGCTTATGTAGTTTAGGATGACATAATGTCACCTGCGAGTATATTTATGGTGAGTACATTCAGTCATTTGATGACTTCGGAATGGTTCTTGGCATGTTCGAGGACGAACGTTTGTTTAAAAGGGGAAGGATGTAACGACCTTCTTGGTCATTTTGAGAACTAGTGTCCCGTTCAGTGGCTTAAGGTCTCAATCAGATTCGTATTATGTTTTATGACTTGCGTGTGTGGTCGAGTTCAGATTTCGGATGGTTCGAGATTGATTTGGAAGGATGATTCTTATTTGAGAAACTTAAGTGAAAAGAGTTGATCGGAGTTTGAATTTTGTGTAGAAGATTCCAGAATAGTGTTTTGATGATTCCAATAGGTTCGTATGGTGGATTTGGACTTAAATGTGTGTCCGAATTTGGATTTGGAGGTCCGTAGGTTAAGTTGATGCATTTTAGCGGAAATAGGAAAGTAGCAGGCTTAGAAGGTTAAAAGGTTTGGCCGGGAGTTCACTTTGCTGATATTGGGTTCGGATTTTGATTCCGGGAATTGGTATAGCTCTGTTTTGTCATTTGGAACGTGCATTCAAAATTTGACGTCATTCCGGGTTGATTTGATATGATTCGTCACGAGTTGTAAAAGTTGAGAGTTCATTAAGTTCGATTTGTGCGTGATTCGTGGATTTGATATTGTTTGATGTGATTTGAGGCCTCGAGCACGTGCGCGTTACTTTATGGAACTTGTTGGTATGTGTTGACGCGGTCCCAAGAGCCTCGGGTATGTTTTGGATTGGCTATGAGCCATTTCTTCATGCTTTAGAGTTGCTGGTGTCTGGTGTACATGTTGTTCTCCGCGATCGCGAAGGTTAAGCTGCGATCGCGTAGTGATTATGGTAGATTAGTGATTTGTTCATGGCGGACGTGATGGTGGTCATGCATTCGCAAAGCTCCACCTGTTTGTTGTCTGCGTTTGCGTCCTTGTTTATACGTTCGCGTATGGGAGATGGTGGAATGTTTCTCTTCGCGTTCGCAATAAGATGGATGCGTTTGGGTAGCTTTGCGTCATTTTTCATCGCGTTCTCGAGGTATATGCCACGAACACAAAGCTTATTTTCTTTGAGCAGCAGTTTTGTACTTCGCGATCGCGATTCTTGTTCCGCGGTCGCGTAAGAGGAATACCTGGGCAGAAATATAAGAAATTTATTTTGAGGGTTTGGCCATTTTTATCATATCTTGAGTTGCCTCAGATTTTAGAGATGTTTGAGGGATACTTCACGTCTTGGTTTGGGGTAAGTGTTCTTTACCTGAATTTGATTATATTTCATGATTCCATAATTGTTTTTATCATTAAATCAGTGAATTGAATGAGATAAAATGGGAATTATTTTAAAAACTTTAAAAATATAAAATGATGATTTGAAAGACGAAATGGTATCGGAATTGGATAAATTTTATACGGTTGGACTCGTATCGAAATATGTGTTCAGATTTTATGAATATTTTCGTGGTTCCGAGGAGCGGGCTAGGGTTAAATTGTTGGGTTGACTTTTTAGTTTTCATTATAGATCGAAGCTTTATTATCCGAAATTGTTTCCGATGGTTTTTATTTATGATATTAAGTTATTTTGGCTATATTTCAGCCGTCCAAAGGTGGTTTCATACGAGAAGGTCATTTTAGAGTATCGGTCTAGCTTCTTTGAGGTAAATATCTTGCCTAACTTTGTGTGGGAAAACTACCCCTTAGGATTTGAGTCGTTTGTGCTAATTTTGTCATGTGAAAGCCGTGTACGCAAGGTGACGAGTACGTACTCGGGATTATATGTGGAAATTGTTAGCACATGTTATATCTTTTATTTGTCATGTCTACTATCACATGATTTATTTGAAGTTGTCGTTACATGTCACATTCTTTACTTGTCCAGTTTGATCTTATATGTTTTATTTGGAGTAATATCACTTCGTATCATTATGTGATTTCTTTTATTGTGAGCTACTTTTAGTTGAAATTGTCATCACATGATATCCTTTGTTGTCAGTTTGTTCTCAAGCATTTAGACGTAGTACTAGTTCGTGTCATCTCATTCAGCGTTAGCCTAATTCATACACTAGAGTCTGAAGTTTTCCATTTCATGGAAGTACTTTCACTATCGAGGTTATCCTTAAACTATTAATTGGAATTGAATTTATCGGGAGACATTAATGTATTCTAATTGACGTTGTATTTAAAAGGGGTTGTTGTTCCTTTTTGAGTTACTTTTTCGTTCATTTTGTTGTTATTGAGATTCTAAATATGTTGTGTTGTTGTGATGATAGCACATTTGAATTTCTGGGTGGTTTGGTTGATGTTATGCGGAGTATAAGGGTGGCATTTCACCGTTGTTGTTATGCGGAGTATAGGGTGGCATTTCACCGTTGTTGTTATGCGGAGTATAAGTGTGGCATTTCACCGTTGTTATGCGGGCATAAGGGTTGCATCTCACTGTTGTTGAATGTATAAAGTGATACTGGTGGCTATTTGTGTTATTGTCCGGGCGTAGCGATAAGGTTGCCTATTATACGGAGTTGTCCGTGTGATTGTGATTTGAAATGTAGGTACGAGGTGACGTGAGTACATGATGATGGGTTGAGACCGGTGACTATAAGTTAAGGTATTACTGGGTGATTTCATTGTGAATCTTGTGTTAGCACGACTTGACTAATTGGTTGTCCTCTGTGTTCCTTATTTGGTTTCAATGATACTTCACATTGTTCTTATTGCTTTACTATTTATATCACTTGTTGATTCTGCTATCATTTACTGATTTTTGCTTTCCATTATTAGTTTTATATTTCTATACTACGCAGGTTATTTTGTCTAGTGAGTGTCTTGACTTGTACCTCATCACTACTCACCGAGGTTAGTCTTGATACTTACTAAGTACCGACCGTGGTGTACTCATACTACACTTCTACTTATGTTTTTGCAGATCCAGGTACTTCAATGTCTGTTGATTGTTAGATAGCGAATAAAATATTGCTATGAAGACTTCAGGGTATACCTGTCGTCGCTTTCGTTGTCCTCCGATTCACCTTCAGAAGCTATTTATGTACAATTTATTTCTATTCCAGAACATTTGTACTTAAAGATTTTCTAGTGAACTTAGTAGATCTTATAACTCGTACTACCGGTTTTGGGATTGTTGGTTTTGTAAAGAAATTTCTGTTTCATATTTTATAGTTGTTGGTTGAATTTTGAAATTAATTCATTAAGTGTTAGGCTTACTAAGTCTTAATGTCACAACCCAAAATCTCACATGTCGTTATAATGCCTATCGAAATACTAGGCAAGCCGACATTAACAATAAACCCACACAATTTTAAATTTGGAAAAACATAGCAATATAAGTTCGAAAGAAAAATCTCATAATTACTGAATGAAACAACCGCAAACCAATATAGAATTTCCCAAAATTCGAGTGTCACTAAGTACATGAGCATGTATACAATAACACGGTCTGACAATTGAAACACTATCTAGGAAGGTAGAATAGTATAAACAAAACTAAAAGATAAAGGAGGAAAGTAAAGGTTTGCGGACGCCAAGGCAGTGTAACTACCCGATCGGTCATTCCGTGAGTTTAGCCCCGTTTCCCCTGTTTCTGCTTTATCACATATTATATAACCTATTTATGTTATGTCGGGTCTGTTGGTTCGGGTTCGGAGCGGTCGTGGTGAGAAATGAGACACTTAGTCTCTTAAATTGGTCTTATGGTTAGAAAAGTCAACCGGGAGTTGACTATTAGGTAAACGACCTCGGAATGTGGATTTTATGGCTCGGATAGTTTCGTTAGTTGATTTGGGACCTAGGAGTGTATTCGGAATATGGTTTTGAGGTACGGACTAGAATTAGGCTTGAAATGTCGAAATTGAGTTTTTGGCAATTTTCGGTCGGCAGTGGAAAATAGGTTATAGGAGTCGGAATGGAATTCCGAAAGTTGGAACAGGTTCGTAGTGTCATTTTGGATATGTGTGCAAATTTTCAGGTCAATCGGACGTGTTTTAGGTGGTTTCGGCATCATTGGCGAAATTTAGAAATTTCTAAGTTCATAGGCTTGAATCTGAGGTTAATTTGGTGTTTTGACGTTGTTTTGAGTGTTTTGAAGGTTCTACTAAGTTTGAATAACGTTATGGGATGTGTTTCCATGTTTGGTTGAGTTCCTAAGGGCTCGGGTGAGTTTCGGGGGTGTTAACAGACCAATTATTAGCTTAAAACTTGGCAGATTTTAAAACTTGGCAGATTTTTTGCTGGTGTGAAGGTTCTGGTTTCCTTCTACGTGATCGCGGGAGGATGTTTGCGATCGTGTAGGCTTAGCTGGGGATGGCAAATTTTTGTTCTATGCGATCGCGTGGTGGAAGTCGCGATCGCATGAGTGTGTGGTCGTTGAGCATTGCGAACGCGTGGTGCTGTTCACGTTCGCGTAGAGTTTGAAGGGCGCGTGAGGGGCTGAGCTGTTGTACTTAGCGATCGCGTAAGGAGGCTTGTGATCGCGTGGGCTTGAGTGGGAATGCATCGCGATCGCGTGCGTGGTTCTGCGGTCGTATAGGGTAAATTAGTGGGGCAACATATTTATTTTTCGTGATCGCGTGAGGAGTTCCGTGATCGCAGTGAGTAAAGCACCTGGGCAGAATGTTTAAACAGAGGTCTTCGCGAATTTTAGCCCTTTTTCACTATTGTTGAGCGGTTTTGAAGCTTTTTGAGAGGGATTGAAGTGGGAATCAAAGGGAAACACTTGGAGGTAAGGTTTTTGAACTCAGTACTCGATTCTATGTTGATTTTTAAGTAACTAGACCTGAAATTAGTATGACTTAAACCCAAAAATTGGGGAATAGAGCTAATGATTTGGAGACCTTTGAGTGGGGATTTGAGAGACCATTTGAGGTCCGATATTGGTGTTCTTGGTATGTATAGACTCGTGGGAGGATAAGAATTCTTCTTATGTGATTTTTATCGAAATTTGAGACGTGGGATCGGGGGCCGGGTTTGGCTAATTTCGGGATTTGTGCTTAATCTTGATAATTTTTGCATGGGTTTCATCTCCCTAGCATATATTGATGTTATAAATATGATTTTGGCTAGATTTGGAGAAATCGGAGGCCATTTCATATTGCTTGATTGTGACAAAACGGGATTGGCTGGATATGTAGCAAGAACTATTGAGTGTTTGACTTCTGTTTGGGGTTGGCATATGGCCTCGAGTTGTGAGTGTATTGGAAGACCTCTCATATTGTTTAGTTGAGGAGTGAATCGTATCTTTCTGTTGTGTTATGAGTTCCTGGTGATGTCTTTTGGACTGGCCAATGCCCCAACAACGTTCATGTATTTGACGAACGGCGTGTTTCAGCCGTACTTGGATTCCCTTGTAATTGTTTTCATTGATGACATCCTAGTATATTCTCGTAGCCAAGAGGAGCATGCTCAACATTGAGAGTTGTATTGAAGAGATTAAGGGAGGAGAAGCTTTATGCAAAGTTCTCCAAGTGTGAATTTTGGCTCAGCTCAGTAGCATTCTTGGGACACGTAGTGTCCTGTAAGGGTATCCATGTGGTCACACGAGTGTGGCAAGAGCTCCCAGGAGCTCAAGATTTTCTTTGACCACAACTATAGTGTTAGTTCTACCATTAGCTTCAGGATTCTTATACCGCATATTGTGATGCCTCGAGGGCAGTCGTTGGTTGTGTTTAGATGCAGAAGGATAAAGTGATAGTTTAATAGCTATGATTCTTGGAAAGGTATAGAGAGAGGTCATTTTGAGGCTAAGCAGGCGACGCTATTTCCCGCGGGGTGTCCTGAGGTGGTGTGATCCTTAGGTGATTTTGTAGCAAGTCCTCTTTTATCATTAATCAATATATGTTGCAATTTGAGTTTAGATCGCTTGTGGGAGTTGGCATGGCCATTACAATGTTGAATGCGAGATTTGCATACGATTAAAGGTGTTAGATGGTTTGTGTCATATGAGATTATCAAGGATTTAGTTGAATCTCACCACAGTATGGTGGCAGTGATATCGTATGGGCATTGTGAGTTATTGTTTGTCATGATCTTTGGCTTTGAGCCAAGTGGGGGAGTATGTTAATGATGAGTTGATTGCACGATTATATGTGGTATTTGTTTCGGTTTGAGGTATATTGGTGAACCAGATATGACCTGCAAAGGTGGAGTCTGGGAATGACTCGAGTAATGGAAATTCTTCGATACAGGTTGTAATGTACTCTATGGGTAAATGGATTTTATTGAATGATTGAGTTGTAAATGTAAAAGGTGTAGTGTACATATTTGCTTTTTTCTTCAAGCGTGTGGATTACTTTCCTAGTATGTGGTGTGCAAACGGGGTCAGTTCATTTTGTCTGCTTGGCCAGTGTAATTTAAATTTGCGTAGAGTGGATGACTCTCGAGAATGGTTCTGACGGATTCAAGGTTATATGTAGCAATTGAGGATCTTCAAGGTGTGAATTGGGCTAGAACAAAGATTACATGGAGGGTGTCAAGGCTTGTGGTGTCTCTACATTATCATGGATTCTATCTATCAGTATCAGGAAAGTGAAGGTAATGGTTTCAGATTCGCAGCAAGTCACTTAAGGGTAAGTATTTTGAATGTGACACTTTTTGGGAAATTTGAGAGGGTATTAAGCGGCTTATGAGCCTTAGATGGTACGGTCTTATGCTTGGGTCTCGTGTGGTAAGTCTAGGTTGAGAATTGCGGTATTATGGCAAGGAGAGGTATCAATTCGAATTAATATGACAGCTTGGTAGTAGGTCGGATCGGCATGGTAAGGGGTATGATTAGTCCCTTGGGTTCTTATGAGGTAGTGAGCTTTTACAGGTGTTTCTTAGCAATGCTCTTGGGTTTTGGTGACCTGCGTAGCTTGGTCGAGTTAGAAGGGTTCAGTCCTGACGGTTTAGTATTTTACAAAATGGGATTCGGATAGTTCTTGATAGTTTCTACCACGGTTAGAGATGTATATTTTTTACTGGCGTGAGGTGCAGGTGATGTATAGTGCTTTTACTTCTAAATAGGATCAAATGGAAAGTTCTTGGCTAGTTGGGTACGTAGTATCTTGTGGATCGGAAGGGATCATGAAGTTCTCATATTTATCATAGGATGGCATGGTGTATGCGGTATGTTGGGAAGAGTTGAGATTTGCATATGTGAGGCCACGGTTCAGTTCTGGAAGGAAGGTAAAAAATTCTTAGACATCATTGGCAGTTTCAGACGACTAGGTAGATAATATCACTATTGGGTGGCCTGATGAGGGTATACATTTCAGAAAGGGCAATGTGGAGAGTTAAGGGTGCTTCATTGGTATTGCGGCGCTCTCTTGTTGGATCGATTGCGGATATTCAAGGTTGCTTGGTGGCACAACAGAATTATAGGGTATTCCTCGTGGAATGATTGAGTATTAGAGGTGTGTTATTTATATTCGAGTGGTGGAGTTGGGATCAGATTTGGTAATTTGTGCGCTTCATGGACTTCGAGACTGAGAGTTCTCATAAACAGATTATTTTGTGGTTGTGGACCTGGAGGATGCGAGCAAGCGAGTCAGATGTTAGTAAATGCCATGATTCAGTCATTGTGAACTTCACAGAGTTATCTATTTGTTGCGGGTGAGTAGAGTTGATTTAGGGTCCATTAGTAGGACCAGTATAGGTGTGTATTCTGCACCAAGTCGGAATTGTTGACTCCAAATTGCTATTGTTGAGGGATGTACCATTTGACTTCCATTGAGTTTATTCGTGTTCTGGAGTGATCTATGAGTTACCCTTCGGTGTTGCGAGGAGTTGTGATTGTTGGTTATATGCACATATGGTGCGGTTCTAATTGGACTCTATAATTGGATTTGAGTAAGGTAGGTAATTGGGTGTTGCGGGATTGAGACTTATTGGTTATGTTTTTTCGAGTTTGTGTGGCATGGTATCGTCCAATTTCCTCGTGGTTATGGCAATGCACTTTGAGTACTTGATGTCGAATTTCGCATGGTTATTGATTTTGAGCAAGGGGGCTTGAGTATTCCATGTGGACCAGTGTTTGGATGGGATCGCACATTGTAGCAGAGTTATGTGGAGGTATGATCCTTGGTGTCAGGTTCGTGTGTTTTGATTTTTACGATGTGTGCCAGGCTTTTAGCACGGTGTTGTGATGGTAATTGTTAATGGCAGGATAGTCCTCTCGTGTGAATCTTTTCTATGATTTGAGTTCGTGGGATGTTTCTATTGAGTGCACGAGTTGCACATGTTATGGGTTTGGATTGTATTGATGCGTCATGTCATCAGAGTGGTCGTGTTGGATGATAAGGGGTCATTGAGCCTAGAATGAATACTACCAGAGTTGAATACAGCATGGTTGGAAGGATGATATCGGAAGTTGGCTTAGAAATCTGCTATAGTTACTATCAAAGAAAGGGGGAGCTCCGTGACTGGCTGATCGGACGAATGGTTGCTAGTTTCTACGTGTTTCTTCCATCATTGGCAGTATATGAAAGTGTTAGCGCGAGGCATTGCTTGATATGAGGTTATGTACCGGTATTGGGTTGTTTTGAGCAGCTATTGTGGTTAGGAGTTATCGCTATGAGTGTTTGAGTCATGTGGTATATTATGTGATTACATCTTGGGTTACGGATATGGCTTGATACAGCGTGTTCAGACTTATTCAGTTTATAGTTGTGGAATTTTGATCTTGTAAATTATTTCAGAAGTGGAAATTTGGTTATAAGGTTTATGGGTCAGGTTGGATTTTTAAATTTCAACGGTATTGTGTTATCAGACCTATATGGGATAGGGTGACACGGGATCACCCGCGGGTAGGTGCATGGTAGGTTACACGGCAATTTTGGCGATTTTTGGAACAACTCTAGGCACGTTCGAGGACGAACGTATGTTTAAGTGGGGGAGAACGTAACGACCCAATCGGTCGTTCCGAGGGTTAAGCCCCGTTTCCCCTGTTTCTGCTTTATCACATGTTGTATAACCTATTTATGTTGTGTCGAGTCGGGTCGGTTGGTTCGGGTTCGGAGCGGTCGTGGTGAGAAATGACACACTTAGTCTCTTAAATTGGCCTTTTGGTTAGAAAAGTCAACCGGGAGTTGTCTATTAGGTAAACGACCTCGGAATGAGGATTTTATGGCTCGTATAGCTTCGTTAGGTGATTTGGAACTTTAGAGTGTGTTCGGAATGTGGTTTTGAGGTCCGGAGTAGAATTAAGCTTGAAATGGCGAAATTGAGTTTTTGGCAATTTTCGATCAGTAGTGGTAAATAGGTTATCGAGGTGGGAATGGAATTCCGGAAGTTGGAACAAGTTCGAAGTGTCATTTTGGATATGTGCGCAAATACTCAGGTCAATCGGACGTGTTTTGGATGGTTTCGGCTTGAATCCGAGGTGAATTTGGTGTTTTAACGTTGTTTTGAGTGTTTCAAAGGTTCGACTAAGTTTGAATAAGGTTATGGGATGTGTTGGCATGTTTGGTTGAGGTCCCGAGGGTCTCGGGTGAGTTTCAGGGGTGTTAACGGACCAATTCTTGGCTTAAAACTTGGCAGATTTTTGTTGGTGTGAACGTTCTAGTTTCCTTCTATGCGATAGCGAGAGGATGTTTGCGATTTGCGTAGGCTTATCTAGGGATGGAAGAGTTTTGTTCTATGAGATCACGTGGTGGAGGTCGCGATCACGTGAGTGTGTGGTCATTGAGCATTGCGAACGCGTGGTGATGTTCACGTTTGCATAGAGTTTGAAGGGCGTGTGAGAGGCTGAGTTGTTGTACTTCGCGATCGCGTAAGAAGCCTTGTGATCGCGTGGGCTTGAATGGCAGTGCATCGCGATCGCATGTGTGGTTCTGCGATCGCGTAGGGTAAATTAGTGGGGCAGCATATTTGTTCTTCGCGGTCGCGTGAGAAGTTCCGCGATCGCAGTGAGTAAAGCACCTAGCCAGAATGTTTAAATAGAGGTTTTCGCGAATTTTAGCCCCTTTTTTCCATTGTTAAGCGGTTTTGATTCTTTTCGAGAGGGATTGAAGAGGGAAACACTTGGAGGTAAGCTTTTTGAACTCAATACTCGATTCTATGTTGATTTCTAAGTAATTAGACCTGAAATTAGTAGGAATTAAACCCAAAAATTGGGGAATTAGGGCTTATGATTTGGAGACCTTTGAGTGGGGATTTGAGGGACCATTTGAGGTCCGATTTTGGTGTTCTTGGTATGTGTAGACTCGTGGGAGGATAAGGATTCTTGTGATGTAATTTTTATCGAAATCCGAGACGTGGGCTCGGGGGTCGGGTTTGGCTAATTTCGGGATTTGTTCTTAATCTTGATAATTTTCGAATGGGTTTCGTCTCCCTAGCATATATTGATGGTATAAATCTGATTTTGGATAGATATGGAGCAATCAGAGGCCTATTATAGGGGAAATAGCATCAAGGATTAGTATTCGGGCCGGTTTGAGATAAGTAACGATTGTAAATCTAGACCTGAGGGTATGAAACCCCAGTATTTCGTATTGTTTTGATAAATGAGGTGACGCACATGCTAAGTGACGAGTGTGTGGGCGTGCACTTATAGGGATTGTGACTTGGTCCGTCCCGTAACGACTATGAAGCTGCGTGTTTGATTTGAAATCATATGATATCCTGTATTTTAGAGATTTATACTTTACTATGGGTTGTATGCCATGTTTGGGGGCCTTGTGGCGACCTGTTTAGACCCTCAAGGGGTATTTTTCCACTATTCTCACACTATTTTCTGATAGAAAAACATGAACTCAGTCATGCTTTATACGTGTTGCTGTTTATTACTATTATCACCCTGCTGTAGAATATTGAGAGATATTTTGGGCTGAGTCCCCGTGATTGTGATAAATTGACCAAGTGGCTTGTGAGGATGGCTGTGTGAGGCCGAGATCCGAGTTTGTGAGGATAGTTATGGATCAGGCTGCACGCCGCAACAAGGTATGTGGATCGGGGTGCACGTTGCAGCGATATACATATTGGATCGGGCTGCACATCGCAACAATATAGCGCTTGTGCTGTAGGAGACCCTCCAGGAGTCTGTACACCCCTAATGAGCGCAATCTACTATTATTTGGATCGGGCCGCACGCCGCAGCGGATATTATGTGGATCGGGCTGCACGCCGTAGCAGTTATGTGTAACATGGTACCTATTGAGTGAGAGTGCTGAGTGTGAGGATTGACTTATGATAGTGGAGTCACGAGTGACTGAGAGGCTTTATTTACGAGTGACACTGTGCCTGGGAGGCTATTATCTATGAAACCATTGTTTTTTCACTCTTCTTTACACTGAGCCTATTTGATAAAGGTTGAGCTAATGTTTTAAACAAGTTTAAACGAAAAAACTGGAGTTTTGTGAAATATTTGGTAAATGTAGATTTTTGACTTGATCTATTTACCTTCACTGGCACTTATTTTATGAAATTATAAAGTTTAAATGCTCATCACTACACTCAAGTCTTTAGTTATGGTTGTTACTTACCGAGTTGGCGTACTCACGTTACTCCTTGCACCATGTGTGCAGATCCATGTACCGGATCAGAGCGCTAGTTGATTCTCATATGCGTGGAGTTCGCTCCGGGATTGAGATAGTTGTTCGGCGTCCACAGCTTGCCCCCTTCCTTTCCTATTTCTGTTGACTTTTTTTTGTTAAATTTCCAGACTTGTATTGGTAATGAAATATTATCACAGTGTATTTCTCTTTAGATGCTCATGACGGTTGACTCCAGATGTTTGGGGCCGTGGTTAGACTGGATCATTTTTATTATTGTTATTGTTGAACATGTTTTAAAAAGGGGAACTTTGATAGAATATGATAACTTATATTTTAAACGGAAAGTGTTATTTGTCATTTGAGGTAGATTAGCTATCCTAGTTTCACCATAGGCGCCATCACGGCCAGTATTGATTTTGGGGTCGTGACAGGCAGCTACCTCGATAATCTCCGAACTTATAAAGCTCCAGAAATAAGCAACCATCGTGCCCGGAAATACTCGTATCTGCACACAAAGTGCAGAGTCTAGCAAGAGTACAACCAACTGAATAAGTAACAAGCCTAACCTTTGGGCTGAAAGTAGTGACGAGCTCAACCAATACAGTTCAAATACAGAGTTTAATAGTTGACAGGAAATATAACAATAATATCTAAAACTTATAATCTATTGGTACACATTACCGGAATGTAGACATGCTTCTAAGTTTAACAATTAAGCTCAATATAGTTAAAATATGTCAAATATGACTGATTTGAGGAATATTACATCTCTATATCTACATGCCAATGTGCATATCACATGTGATGCAACACCCTGAAAACCTCACGTACTCACGCTCTCAGAGTACTCAATATAATTGTCTTAATATTCTCTAATCACTCTTAGTCACTCAGCACTGTATGGCACCCGTTGCAGCATGCAACCCGATCCCATCATGAATCAATAGAACCTGCGCTCACTGCTGGTATGTCGGACTCCGGAGGGGCAGATCCTGCCCAAGCGCTATTAAAACCAGTTGCAGCGCGCAACGCGATCCCTTCATGAATCAATAATACCTGATGCGGCATGTAGCCCAATCCTATAATGTGTCAATAATACCCGCTGCGGCGTACAACCCGATCCCATCAATATCACTCATAAACAGGCCCTCGGCCTCACTCGGTCATCAATCTCTCTAGTCTCTTGGGCTGACAACACTCATGCCAAGCAGCCCAAATCAATAATACACGATGTGATAATGAATGATAACATACACTGAGATATGATATGCAGTGATGAATGCGACTGAGTCCAAAACTGCAAAGTTAAGCAAATAATTTAACAACAAAAGAATGGTCGTTGTGGGTTCCAATAGTACCAGCATATTGACTACACATGATTTCTAACATAAATCACAGCTCAAGTGCTCTAACACATAGAGCATACTAATAATATTCAGACAAGGTGACTACACATTCCCACAAAATTGACTAATTCATAATTATTGTGGTGTACACCCACACACCATTCACCTAGCATGTGCATCACACCTCAACATCGATCACATAAAACAAAATTCAGAGATTCATGCCTGCATAACCAAGTTTAGAAGTGTTACTTACCTCAAACCGTGCAACTCTCTACTCCAATAATCCCTTGCCTTGAGAATCGACCTCCAAACGTCTCGAATCTAGCCACATATAACTCGATACGACCAACACAAGCTATATGAATCAATTCCATATAAAAAAAACTAAGTTCTTAATCAAAAGTCAAAAAGTCAACCCCAGGCCCACGTCTCGAAATCCAGCAAAATTTACAAAATCCAAACACCCATTCAACCACGAGTCCAACCACACCAAAATTACTCAAATCCGACACCAAATCGCCACTCAAATCCCCAATTCTTACTCTCCAACCCTAGCCAAAAACTCCCAAAATTCAACCTTACAAACACATAAACTAGGTGGGAAATTCAATGGGTATTCAATATTAATGGTTGAAACTGATCAAAAGTGGCTTACCTCAAGCAATTTCGTGAAACCCCTTACAAAATTCACCTCCAACCGAGCTTCAAAAGTCCAAAAACGATAAAAACCTCAGACTCCCTTCAATTTAAACAATGCCCAAGTATTCCGCACCTGCAAAACCTAGGCTCCCACCTCCGCTTCCGCTTTTGCGAAGAAAACCTTTTCTCTGCAAAGCCCACTTAACAACCGACTACGTGCACCTGTGAACCACTCCTCGCTTATATGACCCCTTCTCCGCAAATGCGGCTCAGCTTCTGCGGACAACCACATCGCACCTGCAACCACTGCCCAACTCTTCCTAGACCGCACATGCGATCACTTCTTAAATTCTACGGTCATGTACCTGCGACCAATCATCCGCAGGTGCGATGGCACAAGACATCAGCAGCCTAGAAATTCTCCTAAGTCCAAATTTCAATCTAATTTCCATCTGAATCATTTTCAAGGCCCCGGGAATCCCGTCCAAAACATACCGACATGTCCTAAAATATGATATGAACTTAGTCGAGACCTCAAATCACATCAAACAACATCAAAAACACGAATCACACCCCAATTCCAGCCTAATGAATTCTAACTTCTACAATCAATGCTGAAACCTATAAAATCAATTCCAATTGACCTCAAATTTTGCACACAAGTTATAAATGATACAACGGACCTACTCCAACTTCCGAAACCAAAATACGAGTCCGATAACCACAAAGTCAACTCTCGGTCAAACTTCTCAACTCTCCAAACTTCTAATTTTCTAACTTTCACCATTTCAAGCCAAAATCACCTACGGACCTCCAAATCACTATCCGGACACACTCCTAAGTCCAAAATCACCATATGGGGCTATCAGAACTATCAAAACTCAATTCTAGAGTCATTTACATATACGTCAACATCCGGTCAACTCTTTCAACTTAATCTTCTAACCTTGGGGCTAAGTGTCCCAATTCATTCCGAAATATCTCCGGAACCAAACCAACTACCCCGATAAGTCACATAAAACTAATTGAGCATAGAATAAGCAGTAATTGGGGGGGGGAGGGAACGGGGCTACAATACTCAAAATAATCGGTCGGGTTGTTACACTTAAAGACTAAGTGCCATCATAACATCCTACGGATAGAAATTGAAGTCGTGATAATATTATACCCTAAGTGCTGAATGAATCACATCATTCACTAGGGTGATTGAGGTGTGAAATTCCATCCTTTATCTTTCAAAGGAACAAATTAAAGGTTTTAGCCAAATAACAGCCCAATCAGGTTTCTTCTGAAGATTAAAACCATCAGGGTGTTGGAAGGGCCAGCTTCACCTTGAGAAATAGAAATAGGAGTAAGAGGTAGATCAATGGGAGGTTGTTCTTCAGCAGTAAAGTTAAAGTCCTCATCACTTTCAAATCCTAGAGCAAATAATTTTTTAATTGGCACCGAGGGAGGAACCGAAGTTGGGTCAACAATTTCTTCTTCCGAAGTCACAAGCTAAGTATCTCCAGGCTCGTCAACCAAACGAAAATGTACACTTCCCGAAGTTTGAACTTGAGAAATGTCTTGTTCATCCTATAAGATAATCTGCCTCCTAGTCAGAGACATTTTCCCAATTGAGCCTTCTTCTTCTTCTTCCTCATCAGAGGCAATAGTTTCTTTATTTTTCCTCTTCGAAGAGGACAAGCTTAAAATTGCTCATGAGCAGTGTTGTCATCAAGTCTAAAAGCAGTAGCAGAAGAGGGCAATGTCATGACCTGTAATCCTAACCACGGGGCCATGGTGGCACCTAACATTCACTTGCTAGACAAGCCAATGTTAACTAGATAATTAACCAAATTTTAACAATCCAAATGCAAAATATTAACAATAAATACCTGAAATGTTCTGAAATACATAAAGCAACTTCAGAAATAATGCAGTTTATACTAATCCCAGAAAACTGGAGTCACGAGTACATGAGAGGCTAGAATACTATAAATACTGCCTAAAATAAAGTACAACTGCTCGAACAAGGTAAACAATAAACTAAATAAAGAAGGGGACTTCAGGGACTGTGAACACGTTGCAGCTCTACCTGAAGTCTCCTTAAAAGATATGGTCCGAGTAAGCCTCCGCTAGACACCAGTGGGGCCAATATCAGAATCTTCACAAGAAGTGCAGAAGTGTAGTATGAGTACAACCGATCCAAGATACTCTATAAGTGTCGAGCCTAATCTCGACGAGGTAATGACGAGGCTAAGGCAAACTACCTATAAAAAACTTGTACAGTTGTATGCATAAAAGTGTAATAAATAAAAAGTCAAATAAAATAACGGAGTAGGGGTAGGTATAGGGAACATTATAAAAAATAGTAAATAAAGAATTATGAAGTAACCTATTTCCATGACGAGCAACGAATTTACCAAGTCAAATTTCACATCACCAAATATAGAGTAAAACAATGAAATAATAAACTCGTGCGGCATCACCCTTCATGCTTTTACTCTCATCCTTACCATATCAAATAAATGCATGTGCATGAGATCACCTTTCGTGCTTTTACTCTCATCCTCAAGTGATAATGATAATAACAAGTAATTGCACGACATCACCCTTCGTGTTTTTACTATCTTCCTCGCAAGATAATATAAATGCAATTGCATGACATCACTCTTCGTAACTTAAATTCACGTCTACTCAAGCAAAGATATCAATATGCAAATAATGCACGGCAACACCCTTCATGCTTTTCACTCTTCCTCACCAAACATCTACAACAATACAAGACCAAGCAAGGTGGGAAGCAATTCAATACCAATAACGGCACTTGAATACGACTCATCACGTGAGGTTCTTTCAACATTAATATCAACAACCAACCAACAACTTCCACGTTCTCTTCACCCAATAACGCGGTAATCTCAATATACGAAATAACATGAAAGCGAGTAATTAAAAAGTTAACAATATATCTAAGGCATGAAAGATCTAATACATGGAATAACACAGTACAAGTAAGGCAAATTCCACTTGTATGCTTATCCATGCCCCGCGCATATGCACTCGTGACCTTGCATATACGTCACCCCCAAAACAAATTCACGTAGAAAATAGACCCAATTCTACCTTATTTCCCTCAAATCAAGGTTAACCAAGACACTTACCTATTTCCACAATAAAATTACAATCAACTACAGCTTTTCCTTTAAAACAAGCGTCTAAACTAACCAAAACTAGCAAATTATCAATCAAACAATCCAAAATAAGCTTTAGAAGTTACCCATAAATGAAATAGGTTCAATTTTGATTATTTTTAAAAAAAATCTACAAAAGTCAACCCCTAGGCCCGCTTCGAGATTCGGACCAAATATCCTTTTACCCATTCACCCCTAGTTCGATTATGTGATTTTTTTAGAAATTTGACATCAATTTGAGGTCTAAATCTCATTTTTACGAAATTCCTAAATTCTACCCAAAACCCCTAATTTCAACCAGAAAATTCATTGATTTGTGTTAAAAAAATCATGAAAAGTAGTTGGTATTTATTGAAAACTAGTAAAAGATGCTTACCAATAAATTTGGGGAGAAACATTCTTCAACAATCGTCTCTAGAGAGCTTAGGGATGAAAAATGGTGTAATATGAGCTAAGTCCCGATTTTCCAAACTTTTACCCATTTGCAGATGTCGCAATTGCGAACTCTTATTCGTAATTACGATGTTTGCAAATTTGAACCACTGATCGCATATGCGATCAACTTCCCGGCCCCTCTGATATCGCATTTGTTATTGCCCCTTACTCGCAAAAGCGAGACAGCCATCGCAATTGCAAAGACTGTCCAGCCTAGCTCCCAGTCGCAATTGTGACCACTCCATCGCAAAAGCGGCTTCCACCAGGTCGCATCCGCGATGTTGTCACGTCCCAAATTTCCAACATTAGGGATCGTGATGGCGCCTAACACCACATTTTCTAGGCAAGCCAACGTTAGAACTTATTTAATTTGTTTCCATCAAAGTCTATTTAATCGTAACAGAACTATTCAAAGGCAACTAAATTTATTAGTTCCAATGCATAAATTCACGAATAAAATAATAAATGAATAATTAAGCCGAGCCACAAACTACTTATATAACTATAAGACTACCCCAGGGTCCGGTGTCACAATTCACGAACCACTAAGAATACTACAAATAATGGGTTGAAAGAATTATGTATCTGTTTTGAATTTAATAAAACAGTGTCTATAAAACTAGGAGAAGACTCCAGGAATCTGCGGACGCCAGCAGATCTACCTCGTGTCTCCGAGTGATGATGCCGGCTACTAAGATCTCCTAACGATTGCCGGTACCTGGATCTACTCAAAATAGTGCAGAGTGTAGTATCAGTACAACCGACCCCATGTACTGAGTAAGTGCCGAGCCTATCCTCGATGAAGTAGTGACGAGGCTAAGGGTGGGCAACGTAACATAACCTGTAACAATATATATAACAAAGCAAGAAAACAATTCTAAACAAAACAAGAACAATAAACTGTAACAATAAATAAAATAACTTAGTTGCCTTTTCCAGGCCTCAGCTATAACCAAATTCTCGCATAAATTTCCAAATTTCCAAAATCTTGATTTTAAAATAAAAGTAAGTGTAAATACGAAAAATAGTAGAGTAAAACAGAATATTTTCAAACCTTTACTTTTTTTCTTGGAAAAATTAGTAAAACATTGGTGTCCTCCCTAATTGCTCATTGTTGCGGCGTGTAACCCGATCCCACCTGTCCACCCTTATTGCTCCTCCCTATATATCGCCCTTATTACACCTGTTGCGCCGTGCAACCCGAAACCACCTGTCCTCCCTTATCACTCCTTGTTGCGGCGTGCAACCCGCTCCCACCATACATATCATATCAGTTTATTTATTTATGAAAATTTTCACAATTCAGGCCAAGCCTTTCACAATATTTTTGTCTCAACAATTGTAAACAGAAAACGATATAACTCATAAACTTCACCAAATATCATTTCATAATGAAACAACCAGAACATATGTACTTATCGTAACACTGTCATCCAACTCAATCTTTATGTATCATAACAAAACCAAGGGAACAACCAACACTTCTAACACATTTGAAACAATACTTGACAATAATTTAATGAAACCAAATAGCCATGTAAGCCTCAATGATCATCAAGCAACTAAGCCAGGAAGCAAATAATTGGAAACAGGGAAGGGAACATGTTAAAAAGACAATTTGGTAGTGCATAGGTACTCGTCACCTCACCTATACACCACACACATGAAAATTCACATAACAATCAAGTTGGGGATTCCTATTCCCTCAAGTCAAGGTTAAACCAAGCACTTACCTCGATCTCACAAGAAATTCACTGCTCTAGCACTGCCTTTTCTTTAAAATTTTCTTCTAATCCACTCGAATCTAATCGCAATTGGTTCAATATCATCAATCACAGCCTAAAGGAATCAACTTTATTGAAAAACTATGCCATTCCTATGTTTTCTTACCAAAATACAAAAAATCGACCCCGGACCCTCTTGATCTAAACTCGAGGTTCGGACCAAAACCCGTTTATCCAATCTCCCCCGAGATCGGATGTGCAATTGGTATTGGAATACGACCTCAATTCGAGGTCTAAATCCCCAAATTTTAAAATTCTTAATTTCTACCCAAAAACTCAGTTTTTACCATGAAAACTCTAGAATTTTGGTTGTAATCTTGTTAAAAGTTGTTAAGAATTGAAAAGCATTAGTTGGAGATCACTTACCAATGGTTTGGAGAAGTTTGGGTCTTTGGAAAATCGCCTATGGAGGTTTAGGGTTTGAGAGAATTGAAAAAGAAGTGAAAACCCCGTAAGAAATCTGATTTAACAGGTTGTGGGTCTCGCTTTGTCAACTGGATTTCGCATTTGCGAACCCTGTGATTTTAGGGGTTTATCGCAAATGTGATAAAAATATCGCATTTGCGACCCAAAATCATGCATTTGCGAGATCTGGGGCTGACTCAGGACTTTGCAAATGCGAAGCCTGATCTCGCAAATGTGAGATTAGAGACCTGCAACACCAAACTTCAGCTGTTATGAATTATTTCTAAGTCTAGACACTTCGTAGCCTACCCGAAACTCACCTGAGCCCTCGGGGATCCAAACCAAACATGCACGCAAGTCTAAAAATATCATACGGACTTGCTCGTGCGATCAAATCATCAAAATAACATCAAAATCTACAGATTTAACCTTAAAACTCAAGATTTTATCAAGAACACTCAAATTTCTAACTTTTCAACCGGATGTCCGAATTATATCAAATCATCTCTGATTCTCATCAAATTTCACATATAGGACTTAAATATCATAACAAACTTGTTCCGGGCTTCGGAACCAAAATACGAGCCCGATATCATTAATTTCACATATTATTTTATTTCTTTATTTCTTGAATTAACTAGCAGAACAATTTTCTTCAAAAATTATTTTCTAAGGCTAGGGACCTCGAAATTTAATTCGGGCATATGCCCAAGTCCCATATTTTACTGCGGACCTTCCGGGATTGTCGGAACACAGATCCGGGTCCGTTTACCAAAAATCTTGACCAAAGTCAACTAAAACTAAATTTTAACTCTAGAAATTACTATTTCTCATATATTCACATAAGAGCTTTCCGGTTTTACGCTCGTATAGTGTACGCAAATCGAGGTAATTAAATTAGTCTTTTTATGGCTAATAAGTGTAGAATTAGGTCTAAATTCATAAAATGACACATTGGGTCATCACCGATGCCCTTTTCGCATTTACAAAGCCAATAGTACCTCCCTAGATATCGTATTTGAGAGTCTGACTTTGTAAAAGCGGGACTCGCAATTGCGAATACGTCATCGCAAATGCGAGACCTGAAAAACCAACAAAAGGCATCAGGAATTCCAAACCTTGCCGAGATACCTCCAAAACTCATCTATGCCCCTAAGGATCCAATCCGAACATGAAGACAAGTGTAATAACATCCTACGAACTTTCTCTTTACCTCAATTATCAAACTAACATCACATGACAAGAAACAATCATTAAAACTCTAGTTTTCAACTTAAAACTATTTTTTAAAAATTTTCACATAATGCGCCGAAACGCGCTCAGGTCACTCGAGCCCCCAGCTAAACGTGGGTACAAGTCCAAAAATATAATATGAATCTACCAATTTTGTCAAAATAACGATCTAAGGTCGTTTATAAAAAATATTGGTCGTGGTCAACTCTAGTCTCATTTTAAGTCAAAAATCACATTTTTTTTCAAAATTTTATGTAAAAGCTTTTCGAAAAGTGACACAGACCACACACGCAAATCAATAAATATCACATGAAGCTATGAGAGGTATCGAAACACATAAATTAAGGTTAATACTCAAAACAACATATCGACCGTCACAGGCAAACACCACGAATCATAAATCCTATACCCAAAAGAGTGGAATTTAAAAAAGAAGTAATAATGAAAAACGTATAATGTGCGAATATAACTTACCGTGAGTCTTTACTTTCCATCCAAACTTCTTGAGAATAAAATTTTCAAATTCTTTGTTCCATATGGGCAGAAGATAACATCAACTCTACCCACCCACGAATTGGAAGTTCACTAAAAACCTCCATGGTTGCTGAGAAAAGATACATGAAAAAATTAGAAACTCAACTAGTAAAGATAAATTGGCAGGCAATATATACAAGTAAAGTTTACGAGCAAAATTTCATCTCTTGGGAAAAGGCATGTTGTCTTCTCTCACCAACTCACAAGTTGGTACATCCACGAATCTACTATACTATCCTCTATCATGATCATCCTCGGGACCGACCACAACTCTCTTTCTTCTTGCCACTAGTGTGAAAACAACCACACGAAAAGGTTTTGGAAAACATAGATGAAGAAAGCGATGAAAGGTAAAGGGAGCATAAATCCAACTAGATAAGTAGCAAAGACATGCTACTGCTCTCGATATTATTGGATCTATTTGACAAAGGCACACGTTAAATAATGGCAAAACTCAATGATTACTAGATCAATTGCTGGTTGAAATCCAAGAGTAAAAGGATAAGTGTAAATGAACGAATAACCCTTACAATAAGCGGTTATTCGATCATCGTCACTAGGAGCCATGATTGGAAAATTAGGTTTCCAACGACATTCTCAGCGAATAAGGGAAAGGTGACCAGATTTTATAAGAGACGGATAAGGGTCACATACTCGTTATGACATTCTATTAATGTTACCTCTTTGTTCCATACGGCATAATCAGAGGCAAAAGAGAATTTTGGGGAACGATTTTAGAGACTAAAGGTTCGGGCAAAGGTTCGTTGGAATATTTAGTTTTACTCTGGGAAGAGGGTTTAGGAGTAGCAAAAACTCTAGTTTTAGAAGAAGAGGTGAATTTTGAAGAACTCAATTAAGAAGAGAAAGCATTTCTAGTCTCCATAAAACCTATGCTACGGAGTCTATCACTCCTCCTTCTATTTCTAATTGGATCTTAAGCGGAGGGAATATCGTCAACTATAATATCATGACATGGAGAAGAAGCAGTAGGAGTGGAAGATTTGGAAGCCATTAGAGCAAGAGCAAAGAGATATAACGCGAGATTGTAAAAGACGAAAGAAATAGAACGAGAGTTTTAAAGATGTAAAATTTCATATTTATAAGGAAAAGATATGTCATCATACACCGTCATTATAGAACTGTAATATAAATTGACAGTGCCTTCAGTGCCCGAGAAACCACTTCAAACTTTAGAGTCAATCACAATCAGACACGTGTCTTGAACATCAAATGGAAAGAGCTCAAGTCTCTTCACTGCTGCAACATCATAATAATTGGGGAAGAGGCATCAAATATTCCCGCCATAAATTAACTCACCACTTCCCGAAAATTCAGTTGAGAATATTCAAGGGGGGGGGGGGGGGGGG
>ML277614.1:45309-73364 GCA_005239495.1 Nicotiana undulata
AGGGAAAATATTTGGAAATTAATGTCATTAATATCCACGGACATGGAAAAGTTATAACTAATAACGAATATGTAAAGAATCAGTCAAATTCCTGATTATATAGAATTTGCTATTATTGCCTTATTTGTTGTGAATCGCTCACGTAACGGGCAATCAATGTAATAAATGGTAGTAATCGGCAGGAGCTATAACATGAAAAACGATTACAAATTGTAATACTATTTAAGCTTCCATAACTCGTATCCCCTTCGAAAAATCTGCTAAATTGAACTGTCAATTATCAATATACTTACTACTCTTTATTGGAAGAATTATTTTTTTCAACTGTGAAGAAAGTGATTATAGGCTATAATTACGTATTTTAGTTGCTTATTACACTCGAGTTTACTGCACTTTAATTGAGTTTGAGCTTTAATCGCCAGTGTTTTGCACTAATTGTTTGTTTTATGCCTTGTAGGTGTGATTCCGAGATATATAGATGTTATGGAATGAATTTAAGTAATTTGAAGCTTTGAAGTCTGAGTAAAAGCTCAAGGAATTAAGCCGGGATCGTGTTCGGGGGTCAAATTTGATAGTTGAAGAGCAAATGAAGACTCGATGAGGCATATTGCACACTGTCTAGTAAAATGGACATAACTTTTTGCTCCGAACTTCATTTGGGCTATATAATATATGGTTGAAAAGTAACTCAAAGGGATACAACTTTCATGTTTTACGTATTTTCAAATACCTAACGGAACAGGGTAAAAAATGCAGTCGAAACCGCGACCGCTGAACTGAACGCGGCAGAATCAGAGAGCATGTTTGGCCGCGCCCGCGCCGCGTCCAGGCGTAAAACAAAAGTCCTTTTTCGCGTGGGAGAATGTATAATTGTTTGGGCCCAACCCTACTTGGTATATATACATGGGAGAACGTTATTTTTGGGAATCGAATATACTTTGAAGGAGATCTAACATACTTTGAAGGGGAATTCACGTGGAGGAACATACACCACACTTAGAGGAGGCTTCTACCTAGTTTTTCTTCTCTTCTCTTCCTTTAATTTCATAGTTTATTAGTTCTAGAGTTTTGGGTGCTACATGAACGTTGTAGTTTTAAGCTTGAATTGTTCTTATTATTTTATCATATTGGTTTATTTATTCAATCTTGCGCTTAATTATTTGATTGCTTGATCACCAATTGAATACTACCTACGAATCTAAGATTGAACTCGGGAGAGGGAATCCTAGATTGCATATAAGATTGGGTAGAGCAAGATCTTAACCCTTCAGGGGAGCGGATTTGCGGTTAGGATAGGAATATACCTAATCGCCTTGCTTGGTTATTATGCAAGAATTATTAATGCGTTCTTGTTAATCCTAATTTCATAGGAATATAGGCGTTAGGTTAGCTTGAATAGGCGAGTTGTACTTCGGGAGAAGGCTATGGGCAATATTAACCCTGTCAACCAATAAACCAGATAAATTAATTAGACGATTTAAGTGAAAAACTCAACGGGATTGTTTGCTAACCCATAGCTCTAGAATATCGGCTCTTATTGAATTCGTGCCTAATTTCTCCAACTTGTTTCTTTCATTTCATAGTTTACTATTCTAGATTAATTTAAGTTAAATATTCATACGTTAGGATTCGCTTGAATAGATAAATTGTTTGGTTTAATTTAGTTGATAGTTAATCATAAGTCCCTGTGGGTACGATATCTGGACTTACAAACTTATATTACTTGTTGACCACGTATACTTGCGTGTGCGTTTGGGAGCACAGAAAGCGGCAATCATCTGCTATCTTATTCTCAATTTGATTCTTTATTATCGTTATTCCTTTTTCATATCAATTATATTTGTAAAAGTGAAGTAAATTGGTTGTTAGAAAACCAAATTATTCTATTTATTTATTTTAGTTACAAACACTATTTTTTGGTTAAACAACGTGCACTTGTAGTGATGTGATTAGACAGTTTCTCCTGTTTGTTTGATCAGGCAATTACTTGGTCAGCAGAAAATTGACTGAAATTGAGGGGTTGCAATTACACTCCCTAATTCTCAATAAAAGAAAAGATTTGTGATAATTATATGGTGTAATTACTAAATGACTTTATTTATTTATTATGATAACATATACATAGTATGTAGGTATGTTTGTCTCACATTCAAATTTATTTGCATGATGTTCATATAAAAAAACTTTATTTTGTTTTTATAATTAATTTCTATTTAAAATAAAATAATATTAAACTATGTAACTGCAATTATGTAACCAAACATGACATAAGAATTAAACTATAATTATGTTATGAAAATTAGATAAACCATTTTTATTAATATACATTTCAATTGTTAAAGCATGTATTTACTACCTTAATAATTACGTAAAACCATATAATTACACAATGATTTCCCAACAGGCCCTTAAGTTTCCGTTTGTCCAGTTCTCTGTCTAGCAAAATGGAAAAGAACAAGATAGAGATAAGAATAAACACGAAAAAGAAAAAGGAAAATAAAAAAATTCTGACCAAGTATTATTTTCAAAAGGGTTTTGTTTTCCTTTTTCTTGGGTACCATGATTTCGTGTCCACCTTAGTTATTTTGAATTTTTATTTCATGCTCACCTTATCTTTTGTTTTTATTTATTCCAAATTTTTTAATTGGTGCCAAGAGTTAGCTATGAAGATTAACAATTAAGGAAGGGGAGGGGTTGAGAAGTAAAGTTATATACGATGATGATAGATTAACATCTCATAAAATGATGTTGAGATATCTATTTAACCTACGTACTTTAATTACCAACTATCTCTTCTCTAAGAAGTAAGCTGGGCTGTGTGCCAATTTTGATGACGTACAAATTATTTTTTGGTCATTTTGAGATCAGCTGAAAAGGAAAACTTAAGGATCTCCAACAAAATTTACTCCCTTCAAAATAACTTTATAGATCAGTAGTGAAAAAAAAGAAGGTAAATCAAGATAGAAGCTCTTTATTTCAATTTATTGCGTAATTATTCATTGACATATTAATTTTATATTAGATTTAAGTTTTATACGCTAACAATGCAAAATAATTTTACACCATTAGTGTGTTACGTATACTATACCTGGTTAGTTATTACTATTTTTAATCATATTCTCAATTAATATTCATTATAAACATTTACATGTAATTAATTACCATGTAAATGACTTGATTGTATAAAAAAATGATCAGTGCACAAAAGTTAAAACCCTTAATCAAATACTGTCATATAAGGTGTTGAAATAGAGAAATTACTAAAAGTTTCATGCTTGTTTTAAATTACTTTCTGTTTCCTTTTAATTTTTTTTAATCTTGGTTCAGTAGTCATCAACATCAAGGTTTCATTAACTTGTGCTAGGCTGCTAGCCAGTAGCAGAGGCCATATGTATCATCTTGAAATCTCATTAAATAATTCAAATACCCTATCTTCCTCCCTGCATTAAAATAGACTTTTTTTTTAAAGTTTCATTTGTCAAATGAAGGAAGAAAGATAAATTAATGCTAGTACAATACTTACTAGAAGAAATAATTAGTTAAGTGAAAAAAGAAACGAGCAAGAAGAACAACGACCTTTTCTCCCTTTTCCGTCTCCCTATTTCTTTCTTGTGTTTAATTTTCTTTCTGTGGGATCGGTGGCGAAATCACGAATATTTTCAAGGTTATTTAAATTTAAAAGAAGTAAAAAGAAATTCTTCGACAAATAGTATTCAATATATATGTTATATAATATTTCTAAAATCTAATATTTTACCTATATATAATTTCCGACGAAGAACGGAAACAAAAAGGCGTAGAGATGCGCTACAATTTTTACTTTATTAGATTATTTAAAAGATCATTGCATATTACAACTTATAAAAAGTGAGATTAATAACTTGAAAATGAGGTAGGTTACGTTAATTGATATTACAAATTAAATTTACTGATTTTGCATAATTCTATAATAAAAAACCACAATATATCACACTATATCACAGCAACTCCATCTTTATTTAAAAAGTATACTTTATTCATGTAACTTCAACTCTCTCTATCCAGAAGGCGATTGCAGAGACAACAATCACTGCAACACATAGAGTAACAAAGAGGGATAGAGATAGAGACAGAGAAAGAAAGAGAAACAACAGACAGAGAGAGAAGAATTTGTTCATTTGTTTTTGAAATCCTATACAGAAGCGAAATCGATATCTGAGCTGCCCTTTGCAATCTTTATTTCCGACCTACAACTCCATGAGGTAATTGTGCTTAATTACATGGATAAAGCTGAATTTTTCTTTCAAAATAAAAATTTAAAAAGAAAAGTCCTTTCTTTGATTCTCTCTCTTTTCCAGCTCTTTCCTTACTTTTTTTACACTTTCTTCACTCCTAATTACATATAGTTGTATCCATGATCTCTCTCTATATATGAAATAAAACTGTGTGTCGCAAACGTTTATTTGTTTGGTTTACATCAAAAGAAGGAGGTGGGCTAATTTACTACGATGGTGGAAGAGAAAGAGATGATTAGATGAGATGGTCACACACTTCAACAAATATAAGGCCGTTCATAATCTAGTTCAGCTCCTAGAAAAGTCCAATTCTTTGGAAAATTCTATGTCTCAAGATTATCATCACCAAGGTCTTTTTAGTTTCTCGGCTGTATTCGAGAGACTTCCAGACGAACAACGACAACAACACATCGCTCACCAGATCCGACAAGAAAAATTAAGAGTAGACGGGTTCAATTCGCGGCCACCGCCCTTGATTGAAGAAGAACAATCAAGTGAACTTCAAGTTTATGGGACCGCTGGAATGTTGTCTGAAATGTTCAATTTCCCTCCTGGAACAACCACAGCCACGGAAACTGAGTTGCTTCAAAATCAATTAACTCAATGTTATAGACACCCGAATCAACGGCCACAACAGCAGCTACCTCGGACAACCAACCTAGGAAGTGAGTGGTTCAGTAACCGACAAGGCTCAGTAGTTGGTGGAAGTTTGCAGGTACCAAGTGAATCAATTGATCATTCAAAGGTATTGAATGGCCGTGATAGTATAACTGCTCATTATCAGCGTCATCACAATCAGATATCAGGTATAAATGCGGCGGTGTCAGCAACAGCCATGAATCTTTTCACTATGGATCCACAGCCAAGGTCACCCACATCATCTTCTTCACATCCTACTACTACAACTCTTCAGGGGTTCCCTAATGCAGTAGGAGGGCATTTCGGTCAATTCATATGTGGAGGAGCAAGTAACACTGGGAACCACTTTAATACCCCTAATGAAATCGGAGGGGTAAATATAATTGAAGGGCAAGGTCTTTCATTGTCCTTGTCATCTTCTTTACAACATTTAGAAGCAGCCAAAGTAGAGTATCAATTAAGAATGAGGGGGGAAGAAATGTTGTTTTTCAATCGAGGAGCAAGTCAACATCATCAACATCATCAAGTTCATGTTGGTTTTGGATCTTCACTAGGACTAGTGAATGTATTGAGAAATTCCAACTATGCCAAAGCTGCACAAGAGTTGTTGGAAGAGTTTTGTAGTGTTGGGAGGAGTCAATTATTCAAGAAGAACAAAGTTTCCAGGAATAACAACACAACAACAAGCTCTAACCCTAATTTTAATAACCCTAGTGGTAGTAATAATAATAATTATTCTTCAAAGGATCTCCCTCCTTTGTCAGCTGCAGATAGGATTGAGCATCAGAGAAGGAAGGTCAAACTTTTATCCATGTTTGATGAGGCATGTACAATCTCTCTCTCTCTCTATTTCTCTAGAGGGTCAATGACCAATGATTGTTGTTTGTTTAGTACGTTAATTATAAATTAAAACCACGAGAAAGGAAAGAATAGAAAATTCCGGCGGTTGGGAGAAATATTTTATAGAGGAGAATATAGAAAGCCGGCTAGAGAAATAAGTTTTATAATGTCCATATTTGATTTCATTTTAATTTAGAAATGAGTATTTTAACATAAGATTTTGGTTTTGGTGAGAGTGATAAAATTAGCTTGCACTCTACCATCAAGCTAAATCCTTCTGCAAGAATATGTTAGAATTCCAGCAGCAGAAATTACGCCTAGATGTAACATCAATGTACATTTTTATTTATTTGAGACGGTCATATTCTATACAAAGGGATGCTACTTGCTACTTGCTACTTGCTATGAGAATATAATTAACTTCATTTTGTTTTTGAATATATTTATGATACATTATAGTATTAGTATTACCTGTTGGTAGTATTGAAAGAATGCTAAGCGAAGACATAGGCAAGTGGCAACAAATTAAACAAACATAGGATATTCACTCTTCAAAACAACAATCATTTCAATGTACTATTGTTCACATATACTATATATCAGCTTTCTACCTTTTCTGTCATTTATGTAGTTGTAGTAGGCTAGTAGCTATCTTCCTTTTTTTTGTTTTCTCTTATTTTTTCCATCAATATTTTATTTACAAATGAAGATATTTTTCTTACTTATATATATGTAGGTCACAAATTTAGTAGGATCAGAGTAGTTTTCTTGTTGAGGAAATGACTCCAGCTGCACCTTATGTAATTCAACTAATTTAGACCAACTTTATTTTTCGGTTGTTTTTTAAGTATTGTTTTTCCATACTTTCTTATTTTGTTATAACTTTATTTCCATGTTATTCTATCATGTTACTTTCTATTAATTGTAGCTAGGTAGCTTAATCTGATAGTAGAAAAATATTAATTGTGTGAGTACATAATTAATTTAACGTACGCTCTACAATTATTAATTGTATGGGGAGCAGGTGGACAAAAGATACAGCCACTATTGCGAACAAATGCAGACGGTAGTAAACTCATTTGATCTAGTGATAGGTTTTGGAGCAGCAGCTCCATACACAGCACTTGCACAGAAAGCCATGTCTCGGCATTTCAAATGTCTAAAAGATGCAATAGCAGCGCAATTGAAGCAAAGCTGTGAGTTGCTGGGAGAAAAAGACGCCACCACTTCAGGATTGACTAAAGGAGAAACTCCGAGGCTTAAGCTGCTCGAGAAAAGCTTAAGGCAGCAGCAAAGGGCATTTCATCAAATGGGAATGATGGATGCAGAAGCTTGGAGACCACAAAGAGGGTTGCCTGAACGCTCTGTCACCATTTTAAGAGCTTGGCTTTTTGAGCATTTCCTCCATCCGTACGTTTCTCTTTCTCACTTTAATTACGGTCCTTTGGTTACAAGGATAAAGGATAATAGTAGTAATTTCTAAATAAAATGCGAGATTATTGTATTTTCGGCATTTAATACGGAAGCAAAAGTTAATGACGAAAGTTGTCCAGTTCCCATGATCATGGCATTTTGAACAGACAAAATGAATTTTCGTGCAAACAACTTTTATTAGTCTAAAATGCATTTCCAACACTTATACATTTTCTTTTCTCTTTCTTTTTCCCTCTCTTTGCAGGCAGTGTTTAAAGGCACTGCTGGAATTCAGTCCTTTTTTCTCAGTTTAAAGAAATAAAAATTTACCTCTACTTTTTTGTGTACCACTTTTACCTCTTGCAATCCAATACACTAAGGAATCGTTTGGTTTGAATATAGCTTATGGCAGAATAAGTTATACTGGTATAAATTATGATGAGATTATTTTTTATTCGGCGTTTGGTATGTTGTATTAAATATGACAATTGCATAATTTGTAAGAAAAATGTATAAGTTACACCGATATTAATTACCCCACCCTCTATAAGATATAAGTTATCTCGGTGTTAATTTTAATCATGGGATAATTATTATCTGGTTTGCTAACCAAACGAAATATTAAAGTGATATTAGTTTTTTATGTCAACACTATACCTTCTTATACCTCATACCAAACGACCCCTAACAGTGTATATATATATCTACTATATATAGTAGACCAAATTATCTAGAATTCTGAGGTCATTATGTCATTAAGAGTAGAGATATCAAATTTTAAAATGAAGTATTAGTAAAATGGAAAGAATATTTTATAATAGAATGAAACTCAGAAACTCAGAAAGTAATGTTAATTAAGCGGATCGGATATGCATGGTAGTATGAAAAAAGTAATAGAATCTATCTATCTATGTAATGAATGAATGTTATGAAAAAAGAAGAGAGAGCTGCAGTTGTCTTCTCGCTTTACTTCTGCTTTTGCCAGAGCTACTGGTGGTGATGTTCGTCTTTCCTTTTTTTCGATCGTGACGCCACCACTATACACAAAAAAGAAAGCAAAAAGTGTCAAGTTCTTATCTACGGATAAGGCAAGCAATTCCATCTCTTTATACGGTTTAAGTAAGGGACTCTGATATCATTTTTCTACGTACTTTTTACTCAGGTACCCAAGTGATGCAGATAAGCATCTCTTAGCACGACAGACTGGTCTCTCCAGAAACCAGGTTTGCTCCCTCTACTCTAAATCCTCTTTTTTCGTTCTCCTTCACATCTTTCTTACTAGCTCAACATATTCATAAGCTCGCAGGCGGATCTAGAATTTACACATTATTCTGCTCAACCAGTGTCCCTAAATACTTATAGTGTTCAGAGTGTCAACTGTTTTAAATTAATCATTTTCAAGGAATATATCGGTCAAAGTTTACGGGGTCCAGTGAGTTTAGCGACTTGAATAATAAGACAATTATTCCTACTTGTAATAGCAAATTAAACTACATTGATTCTTAAAATAAAAATAAAAAACAAGTTTTACACTGTTAAGGGTTGTTTGGCAGGAAGGATTGAAAAAGTAAATAGAATATAAAATTCAGCATAATTAATTAATACTCCATTTGTGTCATTTTATGTGACACTTTTCACTTTTATCAGTTTAAAAGAATCACACCTTTCAATATTTAGAAATATGTTAACTTTAAACTTCTCATTTTACTTTTAATGGCATGGTTTCATTGTTATGCAATTTTCATTGCATGCTTAAGAACACAAGTTTTAAAAGTCGTTATTTAATTCTTAAATTTTGTGATCAATCAAATGGGAGAAAGTATTGCGTTTGGTTAGAGTGATACAGAAAAAATAATCTCTGCGCAACTTATGAAACATTTGGCTCATGCATAATTATTTTAGGAATGGAATATGGAATAAGAAAATGCTTATTAATAATACAGAAAATAAAAATATTTAAAAAATGTCCTTAAAGTATGTAATCTCTAAATTAATCTTTATATTGATAATCACCCGTATAATAATTGTCTACTAATTTTTATTTAAGAGGTAAATAATTAATCCTTGCATTATCATTCTCACATAACTGGCATATAAACCATATCTGTATGACTGTATCCTTGTATATAAGTTAAGGATATTTTTGGGGTACCTTGACATCACTGCTTCAATTCGTACCTTGAAATTGTTTGAGTTTTTCAAGTTGCTGAACACAGCTTAGATACTTATTGCGGATCTGGGTTTGCGTTCTCCAGTTTTCCTTCCTTCGGATAAAGCACTGTTAATTTCTTGGCCCCCAGCTTTATATTGTTCCTCTGGATTATTTCCACAAAGAAGTAAGTTCCAGATCAGTCAAAGAAACTCTAGGAATAGTAAGTTTCAGCGGCAAAGTACATCCATACATCTGTTTCACTAGTTTATACATACTCCTTTTATGTGGTGTTTGACTGGACAAAAATAAAAAATATCTTAACACATACCAAACCCAAAGTATCTTTAAATTTTTTTATTTTATACATGTTTGGATTTTATAACTATAAGAGCAGATCATTAAGTAAAATAGAAAACCTCAGGTAAAGGCTACCTTTAAATAAAAGTGTCATTTTCTGAAACAAACTAAAAAGGAAAAATTCTCGGGTAGAATTTGCTACTCTCTTCTTGCTTATGTCTGTCCTATCCAACGACACTTTATTAAGTCATTTCGAAGATGGTACAAGATTAATTACAAACATTACAAGAATAGTACTCCCTCTCTTTCAATTTTAATTTACGTGAACCCATTTTTTGTAGTTCGTGTCAAAAAGAATAACTTTTTTCCTTATGTAGAAACAATTTATCTCTATGCAATGATTTATAGCAACAGAAAATATATGTACTTCATTTTACACCACAAGTTCGAAGTTTTTTTTTCTCTTTTCTTAAACTCCATACCCAGTCAAATAAGTTCACGTGAATTGAAACTGAGACGGAGGGAGTAGATTTCATGTGCTCAGTCTTCCTTGTGGACAAGATCTTAAATTTTTCCTAGAAAATAAATGGAGAATGCTCTTGCATGGTCTTAATCTATTGGTATGTTGACCCTTTTCTACCGAAAAGGAAAAAATAAAAATAAAAACAAGACTGTTGACCACATCTACTCCCTGCTTAATTAAAACTCAAACACTAAATGAAGATCTTAAAAGATTGTTAAAAGAGTAATATAATTGTTAAGTTTAGAGATACTTTTCCAGGTAAGAGCAGTCAAATAATTCATGAATCTCTGGTGACATCATAATAATTCTATTTTGCAGGTATCAAACTGGTTCATAAATGCCAGGGTGCGGTTGTGGAAACCCATGGTAGAAGATATGTATCAAAAAGAGGCTAAAGAAGAAGAGGAAGACGATGAGATGGAAAAGAGCCAAAACAGTAGCAATAATATTGCACAAACGCCAACGCCTAATTCCTCTACCAATACAATAACCACAGGAACTGGAACAGAAACAAAAACAGCTGCCACTGTCACAGCAACAATATTAACTGTTGCTTCAGACAAAAGATCCGAAATTAATGTCCTAGAAAGCGACCCTTCAATTGTTGCAATGAATAGGCTTTGCTTCTCGGAAAACCAAGCACAACATCATGAGTCTTCCTCTATGGCAACTCATGAAATGGCTCACAACAATTTCTCGGCGATTCAAGATTCCGATAACATGTCCCGTCGGGAAGCTGTTTCTGGTGTTGAATATGGGACCACAAATATTATGGCTAATTCAGATAATGGAACAAGGGTGATAAGATTCGGGACCAGTGCTGCTGGTGACGTTTCACTCACCTTAGGACTGCACCATGCAGGGGATCTGCACCATGCAGGGGATCTACCCGAGAATAGTCATTTTTTCGGTTAAGCTGAGCGCTCATAATGAATCATCATATATTAGCACCACATTAATTAATTTATACCAAATTCTACTATAACAAACCAGATTTTGGGGACACATAATTTTCTCTCTAGATAAAGTTCTTTTGTCACACGCCTTTCATAAGATATAATGAGAAACAATTACATTATCTTTCAAGCACTGTCACATCTAATTGTATAGTGGGTACACACTCCCTTTTTTTTGGTTGCTTCTTTGTACTCAGGATTTTGTACGTGTTCACCCGTAAAACGGTACAGTTAAATTTATAATGTGGTTTATGGACAATTGAATCGATTTGATCCAAAAATGATAAATAAATAAGAACGGAAATTAGATTAACGAATGAAATTAAAGGAGATAACGAGCCTGATTCCAAACTCGATCTTTCCGAGAGCAAATATTAAGGCACTGATAAAGCAATGATAAAATTGTTAAGATTGAGCGTAAACTAGTAGAATAGAGCTTTGTGTACAGAATGTTTCATCCCCTCCTATGGTTGCTAAGCCTGCTATTTGTAGCTCTACCTCGGGACACAAGATCCTAAAATCAAGCTCCTCCTGAATGAGAATAAAAACGCCGTTGATGGTGTATAACGACTGGCTTTGAATGCAGATATTCTCTGTAACGGTTGCTCATGAAATGCTTTGCGATGTCAAACCTTTGAATCTCTATTATCAACTATGCTTCCTTCGCGATCCATCCTGCACCGGTTACATACTTCGCACCCGGTGCCACCTATTTGTTGACTCATCTTTTGCCTGTTTTCGGTTCCACGTGTCAAATTATCATTGGACCACCTGTTATCAACTAGATTCACCCCATACGGATAGTCCCCCTACTTTTCGGTGACGCAACTCAGTGTTACCGGGAAGTAGATGAAGATTCCTTTCTTGGCGGGAAACGTTTTGAACAGTCTCTGACACTTGAAGGGACGCACATCTCGTAGTTAATACCCAAAACATGTGTTTCCCCGTGATTAGGCAAATATTTTTGCTGGTTATCGAGGTAATCATGACCACGATCGCCGTCTATAACTTCTCTATAACTCTGGTTGCTGGTTGAGCCGGTTCAATGGCTCTGTATGAATTAGCGGTTTTTGATCCTTACTCATCATTTTTACTTCTTCACTTTCACCATTTCCACAACTCTTTCTCTTTCTCTGATTTTCCTTAGAGCTTTTCCACAACATTCAACTTTCTCTGCAAGAACATCTTTACCGATCTTTTACCGCCATGTCTTCTTACAATGCTACCTTAAAAAACACTAGCCTTCTCTTCGGTGGAGGTCCGAACAATACAAGAAAAAGCCTTATTTATGACTGTCTAGCTAGCGCGTTCATCTCCTCCATTGAGAATCCTGTGGGAATTCGATCATCTGACGTAGTTTCCATCTCCTCCTTTGAGAATCCAAGGTATGCCCTAGTTCTTTGTCTTCTCTGTGTTCTGATTTCGCGATTGCAGATCTTATTCTTCTTGTTCTTCTTCTTCACTAATGTTATACTGCTTCTAAACGTTGATGGTATTAATCTTGAGGAGACTTGGGCTACTATATTTTTTTGTTTTTACTACTCTTTGTCTTCTCTGTGTTACGATTCCGCTCCAACATTGTGATTGCAATTTGTATTTAAGATTTATGTTTCAGTTATCCATGCTTCCTTTCCTCTATTTTTTTAATTTTGTTGGTGGAGAATTCTATGCTTTTTCTCCCTGTGATTTTTTCAGTGACTTTAGTAGTTTCATTACCAATGCTTTCTAGAAGCGTATTTTCTGTGTCAAACAAGAGTGAGTTGGCCATGTTAGTAGTAAAGCCGAAAATTTCAGGATTTCTCGCAAGACATTCATTTATCTAAGTGTCATCTGATTGTATATTGCAATGTATTAACTGAAAACAGAGGAGCCAAGTCGACTAGAAAGTGTGGCATTAGAGTTGAACCAGTTGTGTTAATCTGATCGTAACAAGTAGTGTGCATCGTAGTATTTTTCTTATCTTTTATCTTCTTCAAAGTCTATATATAGACTGCACTTTTGCAGTGCAAAAAGAATGTGAAACATTGCATTCACACTTGCCTTGTATCTTTAGTCTTAATTCGAACATCCAAAATGAGAAAGATATAACCATATAGAAAATGAAAATGGAGACGCCAAAATCTTTAGGTTAACTGCGTATAATAACTAGAAAGTATGAAAATAGGAGGAAACTCTACAGTCACTTAGCTAGCTCAGGATGTTAGCTAAGTGTTTTTTGTTGAGGTGTTGAGAAAACATAGAAATTAACAACATCACGGAATTTGAACTTGATATATTATCTTTTTATATTTAGATTTTTCGATAACAAGTTGATATTTACTGATAAAAATTACTTTTTGTGGCATTGAGCTTTTAGGACTACTCATGGTTATTAAGAGACCATGAATATGATCGCTAAATTACAAAATTATTTTAAATAGGGAAGTCGTCTTTAAACATAATCTTGGACCAGTTAAAGGTTGGTTGCGAAAATGGTTTAACGATGGGAATGACGACCAAGTTTTTTGTCGTCTCTAAAAGATAACTTCATTGATGGGAATGACGACAAGTTACAGTTGGTCGCTAAAAAGATTTAACGATGGGAATATATATATTTTTCATCGTCTATTAGGGACGAGAAATGTGGTCTCTAAAAGTTATTAACGACCAGGTTTTTTGTCCGTCTCTAAAAGATAATTTAGGATCAGTTACAGTTGGTCGCTACACATTTCACGACGGGAATAAATATTTTTTTCATCGTCTATTAGGGACGAGAAATGTAGTCTCTAAAAGTTTTAACGACCAGATTTTTGGTCCGTCTCAATAGTAATTTAACGACCAGGTATTAAGACACGTCGTTATTGACATTTAACGTCGGAGGCTATTACGACGGGTTACGACCAGCCTTTTCCCTTCGTAATTTACCCTTTTAGGACCGGATTTCAACTTTAAGGGACCAGATTTCCTTCCTTAAAGGTCGTTTTTCTTGAAATGGAAGAAAAACGAAACCAAAGAGGTTGACATCGAGTCTGAACCTCCAACTGTAAACACCATTATAACCCTTCATCTCAGCACCGCGTCTCATCTCCAAGAGCAAACTGCATCTGCAAACTCCCAAAGTATTAGGTTTTGGATTTTTCATAGGTAACCTTCCTCCATTCGTCCTTCTAGTATCCCTACTGTGAAGGGGGACTGTAACTGCTCCAATGTCGAAATCCTCGCACCAGATGGAGTAGAACGAGTTACCTACTTCAAAGAGGGGTTTATGTATGTCTATTCATATCCCCTTACTTTGGGCTCCTTCTCCTTGCGGTCGAGTGAAGGACTTGACCGAAATATTCTAGAATTTTTCCACCGGTAATAATTCTGCTTGGTAAAAGTAGGCCCATCGATATGGCGTACGTTGTCCTGTCTTCGTTAGTTGTGCGTCGAGACCAGAAAAAACCCTAACCCCCACATATATGATGAATATCTACTCTCCCAAGATTTTACTTGAAGGAATGTTAAACTTGAGTAAGCGAGGACACCATGCTCTCCTTACCAGCATGACGATGACAACGACCACAGATGGATGGAGCGGTTCGTAGTTATTGCTACTAGGGACATCATCCCGACCTCAAATCCAGCTTTCCCTGAGTCATGGAATTTTTTTCGTAAGTCTTTGGATATTCGTTTGCTTTAAAGAATTTCTTATTTTGCTAATTTCGTTTTTGACTTCCTTCGTCTCAGCTACCTGTTGGAAACCACCACGGGTTCATGATTTGGATCAATGGGTTCAGAAAATTTTGTATATTACTACTCCGAAATCCCGTCGGTGGAAAGAAATGGCTCCCAAGTATGGGTGGAGATCTAAGAACCATGGTGAGAAAAATTCCTCTCTTCCTTTTTTTTCCTTTTTTTATCTCAGTAGCTTAAGAGTAATTTACTTAATAATCTTTTTGCTTGCATATGGCTTCCTAGGGGTTTTGTCGTGTGCCTCGATGTCGATGTTCTTGATGACCCCCGAGGAGGCCGGGAAAGTGTTGCAGGATGCCCTCGACCGAAGCAACGCTCAAAGATATGCTCGAGCCTCCGGTGAGGGTGCCTCCTCTTAGAGTCCCCAACCTAAGAATAAAAAACCAAAGAGGGGACATTCCTCCGCGGCCGGGACTCAAGAGAAGAAAATAAAGAAAACACCAACTGAGCCGGCCATAATGGTCCTTGATGACAAAGGAGAAGCCAGTGATAAGAGGTTTCCCTTAAAAGGAGAAAAAGGATCTTCATCGATTCAACCAGATGCTTAGTCGGGAAAGCTCCAAAACCCACCAGTGGAGGAAGTTCAGGTGCTCTGGGGTGAAAAGGGCCTGGTTGAGAATGCTGATTCTCGCTTCTCGCTCCCTATTGTTGTCTCTGATCCAAGGAGTTCGACCCCTGAGCTTCTTCTGCCCTCAACCTCTAAGCAAACAACAACCACCATTTTTTCTACCACAACGACTTCTTCTCCTTCTACACTAAGAACTTCCTATCCATCGACATCAGCTGTCCCTTCTCTACCGGCATCAGTTGAACAAGCGAGGGGTGATTCTCCTCCACAGTTTCCTGACCACGGTAACTTAGGAAACACTTACATGATACATTCTCAAGATCCTCAAGGGAGGTAAAGTGCCACCCATTCGGCTTCAAATGAATGCCATGCTCCCTCCAAGATGGTGGAGCTCGCCAATTGTATGAAGTCGCTGGCTTCAACGAAGGATTCGAAAAGATGGGCCCCATCTGGGGAATGCCTGATAAACATTGACATGCACTATTCGGCGAGATATAATTCTAACTTCCTTATATCTTCTTTTTCATTTGTACTCATCGATAATAACCTCGATTCCACCCTTTTTAGGCCAACCTCCTTGCTTCTGAGGGCCTGCAAAGGTTGATCCTGGACAAACAAGAACTTTTTTCGAGCGGGATCAACTTTTGGCTGAAAAGAACCAACTCGCCGAGCGCCTCCTGGTGCTGAAGGAAAAATTCCTAGATGAGCGAGCTTGAGGCTCGGTTACAACAAACCGAGAAAAGATAAAATGGTCCAAAGCCAAGAGACTACCCAATTACATGAAGACCTCATAGAGGCTAGGTCTAAGTGGGTCGATCTTCAAGATGATGTAACCGTCGTTGTCGAGCGTAAGTCTGCCTTTGAGGAACAAGTTAACAACTTGAAGGACAACATATGCTCCAAAACTGAGGAGGCCATTGTTGCCGAGGAGAATAGATCCAAAATGGAAAAGGGGTTCAAGAGGGTTATTAATAAAAAATGACTTCACTCAACTCCGAGAAAAACTCTAGGATCAAGAAGATTCCCTCGTCTTTGAGAAGACCTATCATATGTACCATATGAAGAGGAGGACGTTGGATGAGGCCAAAGTAGGCATTGCTATTATTGACGATTGCATTGCCAAAGCTCGAGAGCTGGAACTAACTGCTCGTGAGAATATTCCTGCTCAGCCCGCTGCAACTGACTCCTCAAATACTAGTTCCAAGTATTCGGGGACTGAAGAGTATACCAGAGAGGGTGAAGGCCCCGAACCGGAAGGGGAACAACCTTCTTCCACTAAGGAGAATGAAGACCCTTCTCCTCTTTCGGGTTCTAGTAGCAAAGAATGATGTACAATTTTTTCTTATTTCTTTTGTAATTATGCCAGAACCTTTTAACAAGTTTGGCATTTTAATAAGTAAAATAATTATTTTCTTAAGTGTTGTGCAAAAATATCCTTTTTACGTTTAGTTGATAAAGCTTCGGGTATATTTTTTCATGCGATAGCTTTTGATTCGGGGCATAAACACGTCTGGCATCCACCCTTTACTATGGGGGTTTCATAAGAGAGGGCCCTTATGTTTATGGTGCTCTTGAAGGTGACGTCTCCTATTCACTTCGGCACAAGCATTTGAACTTTTATTTAACTATCAAACAACAAAATAAATTAACTTATCATTTGGACAAGAAATAGATAAAATGAAAGGACTTTGCTTTATTCCCTCTATCTTTAAAAGCACATAGGCATTCATTTACTTAAATTAAATAAAGATACCAATACATGTGGCTAACTTGTACAACTTATTTCTGCGGAGCTGATCATGTAGTCCCGATCCTGATACTCGTGGCACTCGTGGTGCCGTGTCATATATTACTTCTCCCCAGTGTTTGAATGCAAAGTATAACAATTCGGACACTTGAAGTCTTGAATATACTGTAGCCTTTTCTGTTGCCTCATCGGTGGACACAACTTGTGAACGGTTAAATAATCGTTTTGGGAGGGAAGACTCGCCGTCAAACAAAAGATTATTTAACCATCCACAAGTTGTTTTCCACACGATTTTTAGTGCCTTGACATTGAAGGTATTTCCTTTTCCAATGATCCTCCCTTCATAATATGCTTTTTGTTGTTGCTTCATTAAAAACCTTGCCAGAAAAACCCGATTGGGACAAAAACTGGTCAAAGGAAAAAAGAGTGCGGCACATACTTCAGTACCATCAAGGATCATCAGCAATAATACCTTTTGAGGTATGTCACATTCCAGTTGCTTGGTAATTTTACTCCATCTTAATTTTCCAATTCATATGATCCTTCTCCGGTGATAGCTGAAATTCGATATGGACCTTCCCACGTTGGTCCCAGCTTCCCGATGTTGACTTCTCGAGTTCTTTGAGTAACCTTCATTAAAACCAAACCTCCCACTTTGAAATAACAAATATTCGCCCTGCGATTGTAACACCTTACCATCATTTGTCTTTGAGCCACCATTCTCACGTATGCCAGATCCTGGTGCTCTTCGAGTAAATCTAACTTGATTAGCAATACTTTGTTATTTGCTTCTTTGTTTTACCGGGAAAACCTGAAAGTCGATTTCCCTACCTCTACCAGTATTAAAGCCTCCGAACCATATACGAGCGAAAAGGGTGTTTCCCCGTGCTTAACTTTGTTGTGGTCTGGTATGCACCCAACACATCCGGTAGCTCATCTAGTCACTTGCCCTTGGCATCTTCTAACTTCTTTTTAAGGTTTTGAATAATTACCTTGTTGGTTGACTCCGCCTACCGTTAGACTTCGGTGGTACGGCAAAGAAGTAATCCGTTTGATCTTGATCCCTTCCTAGAGCTTTGTGACTTTTGAACCTACGAACTACGGCCCGTTGTCACAAGCAATTTCTTCGGTATTCCATCAACAGATTATGTGGTCCCATATAAAGTCAACCACATCGCGTTGTACGATCTTTTGATAAGGACATGCTTCAACCCATTTAGTGAAGTAATCAGATAAAAAAAAGGAATCTTACCTTCACGGGTCCCGGAGGCAAAGGACCAAGTATGTCCATCCCCCATTTCATGGAAGTCCACGGCGACACCACCGAATGCAAAGGTTCCGCTGGTTGATGCACTAATTGTGCATTAAATTGATATTTGTTGCACTTTTTGCACGAATGTACTTACGTCATGTTCCATCCAGAGCCAGTAATAGCCAACCCTAACTAACTTGAGAACTAACGAGTCTACACAATAGTGGTTTCCACAAACTACTTTGTGGACTTCTCTAATCACGTAGTCTACCTCTGAGGCCCCTAAACACCGAGCCAATGGTCTTTGGAATGATCTATCTATCAACGAGGTAGTATTGAGCTGCTTCCCGAGACGCTTTTGGGTCTTCGAGTAACTTACCATGTGGGAGATATTAAATGAACTCGTTCCACTAGTCCCAAATTAAGATAGTTGAATTTACCTTGCAATAATCGTCCGCATTGAATACCGAATGCAACAATTGGATGTCCACACTAGAATTAGATCCTTTTATCTCCGTGGACGACCCTAAATTAGCCACTACATGTGCTTCCACATGTTCCTCCCTCAGAATGTGAATAATCGACCATTCTCTCAATCATGCAAGTAACGCTTGAACCTTGTTCAATTTCTATTGCATGCGTTCCTTCTTTGTGTCGAAAATTCCATATACTAGGGTTACCCAGCTGGGAATCGCACTTTATCTTGATGACCTGGGAACCTAGTCCCCAAGCTAGTTCAATTCCTGCAACCAAAGCCTTGCACTCAATTTCATTGTTAGTTAACGGTACAATTCCCATGTCTTGACTTAGGATTTCCTTCGATGGCATGATTAAAACTACCCCGAGAGTGGACCCTTTTACGTTGGAGGCTCCATCCGTAAACTAGGTCTAAAGTCCTGATGTTGTTCCCGACACCAGCGCTGCTTGCGTAACAGCCAAAGGCAGTAACCCCAGACTGAAGTTGGCCAATACTTGTGACTTGATTGCAATCCTGGGTTTGTACTTAATGTCGAATTCGCTAACTTCGACTTCCTATTTAGCCAAACGGACTAATAAATCAGGCTTATGAAGGGCATTACATAAGGGAAAGGTTGTCGCAACGGCTATTGGGTGACACTAAAAGTAAGGCCTAAGCTTTCAAGAAGCAACTACTAGAGCTAAGGCCAACTTTTTTAGGTGCGGATATCGTGTCTCTGTTCCTGATAATATTTTACTAACATAATCAACAAGAAATTTCATACCTTCTTCTTTTCGGACCAAAACGACAGTTACCTCTACTTTCGAGACCGCTAAATAAATAAATAATTGTTCACCTTCCTCCAATTTTGATAACAACGGAGGGCTGGACAGGTACCCTTTTAGGTCCTTCAACGTCTGCTGGCATTTCAGAGTCCACATGAAGTCGTCTTTTTTTTTTCAAAAGATAAAACAAATGGTGGAATTTCTCCGAGGACCTTGAGATGAACTTGCTTAGAGACGCCAACCTGTTGGTCGATCTCTGCACTTCTTTTACGCTTCTTAGTTGATCCAGGATGTCCTCGATGACTTTGATTTTTTTGGGGTTTACTTCGATCCCTCTCTGTGAGACAAAGAAACCCCAAGAATTTACCTGAAAATACCTCGAAACCTAGTAGGATTCCAATAACTCCTCGCCTTTATCATCTTCATTTGAAAAGGGAGAAGGCATCAGTTCCTGTAATTGTTATCTGTTGGATTCTTTGTCCTTGCAGCTGGAAATGGTTACGTCGTCCATTTCCCTTGACGCCGGTTGGTCTCCTCTTCTTTATTTGATCCTCGCAAGTGTCGGAAACTTCAATAATTGATGATATGTTAAGGGCATAACCTTTGTCTCGTGTATCCATGGCCTTCCGAGGATTACATTGTGACCCACGTCACTATCTACCACTTCGAACATGGTGGTATTTGTTACGCCTTTAGCATGAGCGGGTAGCCGAATCTCTTCTCGTGTTGTCACACTTGTTAGATTCAAGCTAGCTAGGAGCTTCGTCATCAGGTTGATTTTCCTGATTAATTTCTATTGCTCCAGAACTCTCTATTTTATGATGTTGGCCGAAGTTCCTGGATCAACCAAAACACACTTTATTTTAAAATCTAAAACAGTGAGAGATTACCAAAGCATCATTGTGTTCTAGAAGAAGTCCGCCAGTGTCTTTCTCTATGGAGGTGATGTCATCTTCCGATACTTCAAGGACCCTCTTTCCATGAGTCCCCAATATCTTCGATTTATTAGTTATTAAAAAGGTTACCCCATTGACCTCGTTTTCTTTAAAGACCATGTTGATAGTCATCTGAGTTGATCGTGCTGCTGTCTTTGATGGCTCCGCATTTTCCCAGCTTCGACCGTAATTGCTTTTGGCAAGATCACTAAAAAACTCTCTAAGATAGCCATTCTTTAGCAATGTCGCCATCTCCTCGCAAAGATGTCTGTAGTCCCCAGTTCAAGTCGTGAGCCCCATGGAATTCACACCATCATTTAGGATCCCTCTAGTTAGGGTCTGATTATATTAGTTTCAGAAACCATGTTTCTTTGATGTTCCTTATTGTTGACGCCAATTCGACCAGGCTGATGTTAAAGTTATAATATGATAACTTGGGATATGTGAGATTTCGGGACCCTGGCATCTATTTTTCTTTCAACGACCTATTTTTCTAGCCACCATCCATCCTTCTGTCGCAAGAAAACTAATCTGGTGATTGGACTCCTTTACTGCTACGCCCATCAGTCCTCTCGTACAGTAGAAAACGATCCTTAGAGGACCTCCAATTTGTATCAAATTCATTTTTAAACTTATCCTAATTTTTATCGCGACCTCGTCCTTTGGTTGATACCGAAGAGCCAAGTTGATCGTCTTCTATCTTTATCTTTGACACGTAGAGATTATGGATATCTACCCATGTGGTTTCTTGATACTCCAAAAAAAATCTCGTATAGTTTTTGGTTTGTATTAGAACTTAGTGGGTTTATACCCTTCTTGAATTCCTTCACTATCCATTCATACGGAACCGCTGGTAACAACATCCTTTCCTTTTGGAACCGGATCACAAATTCTCGTAGCAAATCAGGTTCGCCTTAAAAATTCTGAATATATCTACCTTTCTGGAATGGACCTTTCTTGCTCCGGCATGAGCTTTGATGAACGAATCTGCAAGTATTTTAAAAGAACCGATTGAATACTACGATAAGAGGGAATACCATGTCAGGGCCCCCTTCTTTAGGGTTTCACCAAACGTTTTCAACAGAACTAATTCGATTTCATGCTGAGCCAAGTCATTTCATTTCACTTCCCTAGTGTAGGTCGTGATATGCTCATACGAATCCAAATTCCTATCATATTTTGGTATATCCGGTATCTTGAATCTCTTCGGGATTAACCATGGTGCCACACTTGATTTAAACGGCAATTGTGTGAACGTTTTTGAATCTGGACCCTTTTACATCGATGGTGCGCCTTGAATCTGATCCATTCGAGCATGAAACTCCTGTTTATTCTGATCCATTCATCTCTCTCATGAATCTCATGATCTCGGTACTGAAAGGATCACTGATCTTGCCCAAACTCACACCACAAATATAGGCTGTGAGGCGGTCGAAGCAATAATAAAAACCAAACGCAAGTCGGGGTAGAATCCACAGGGAACTAGATGTGAGATTATGTATATATCTAGTGTGAATGTATGATGTTCCCTAGATTACACTTCCCCATTTTCAATTGTTGTTTCTACTTCTACTTTTATGCTATTGATTACAATTGTAAAGCTGAGAGACAATATTTTTGGTTTTGGTTGTTTTTCAAGTTATGAAAGATCTAGAGTTGAGACTTCCGCCTAGTTGGTTACCTAACAGATTTAGATCTTTAGGGCTTGTTTGGTTGATCGGGATACAATACAAGAATCACACACAATTACTCACTCTATACCTCTCGGTAGTTCGAGTGATTTTGCCCGATTTGGTTTTCTCAAGTCCAAATGGGTATTTCATGAAATAAGTGATAAATGCTCTAGTCGGGTCTTACTATCTCTAGGTTCGACCCTTTAATTGGGCTATCAATTTCTTGAGTTCACCCCAATTCCTAGTTAGCCAAGTTTTCCTAGACTTAGTCTCTCTTTCTCAAGTAGAGACTAGGTCAATTAGGCATGAATCAATGTTTTCAACCATCCATTCTCAAATTGAAGCAAGAACTAGGCTAAATTTCATAAACCCAATCATAAATAAGCTCTAAATCAATTACCCATTAAGTACCCATACTAGGGTTGGGTTACAACCCTAGCTAAGGGTTTAGCTACTCATGGAAAATGAAGAAATTAAAGAAGAAACTAACATAGAATTCATAATACTTGATTAAGGAAAGAAAATCTAATGTTTAAAAGCTAAACTAGTACAAAGTTACCCAATACAGTAAATAAAAATGGCTCAGGTGCACCCAACTTACAAAACTTCCCCTAAAAATGACAAAATGTTTATTTATATTAAGCTGAAAATATCTGATAAAATTGCCCTTGTGGAGGTTGTGTAGCCGCACAATTCTGTGTGCGGTCTGCAACTTGAGAATGACTTGACTTGATGGCTTTCTGCGGTCGCACAAAACTGGGATGCGACCGCACTTCATCTAACTGTGAGGACGGCACATTTTTGAGTGCGACCGCACACTTGAACTTGGACTAGAGCTGGACCTCATTCTGCGGACCGCACCATTGTGAGAGCAGCCTCACTTTGGCATCTTGGGGCCGCACAATAATAGTGCGGTCCGCACATCTTCAAGATTACCAAACATGACTCTCTGAATCTCATCTTCTGCGGATGCACAATAATTGTGCGGTCCAAACTATGTGAAGAAATTCCATTAGTTCTCATTCAGAGTTTGCGGTCGTCCACAATATTGTGTGGTCCGCATTGTCGCCCTTTTGCCTTGTTTTGGTCCTTGTCCAATTTTACTCCTTTTTGAGTTGTTTTTCACTTCTTTGGCCCGTTTCCCAATATCCCTGCAAGAAAGTACATTTCATTAGTTCTCGGGAGTACCTTTAAGATATTTTGAGGTAAAACGTAAGTAAAAGAGAGCAAATAAGCAGTCAAAATCCCTACTTATCAACTCCCTCAAACTTAAGCATTTGCTTGTCCTCAAGCAATAAAGGTAATTCCCACCTCCACTAGAAAATGGCTATTTCAGCTGGCCTAAGTTGAGTCAAACACAAATCAGTTGGGACCAACAATTACCCAGACGCTCATGAATCATTAACAAGCCTATAACTTGAATAGTGAAGCATAAATGGCTCTAATGTGACGCTTGAGCATCAAAGGTTGACTTTATTCATCAAGGAAGCTCGCACTTTCATGCAAGTCGATGCGGATCCCAAACTCCTTCTCCTATACTCTCCGGAAGCTCAACTCACTCACGAATGAAGAACTCAATTCAATTACTCGAGAAAGATTCGCTCATCACCCTCAAAAGAATGTCATAAGCCCTACTCTAAGTACCATATGTTTGCCCCTTATGTAGATCACCACTAATGTAAGCTTGCTCGACTTGAAATCACATAGGTCTTTTTCGGCATGTAATGAAGGCTTTTGGACTAAGGAGGGAAAAATCGGAATGGAATTGGTTCATCTTTCCTTTAGCAATTCATATTCCCTTTTTGGCTCTTGGTTTGCCGACTCTTTGAGTCATTTTCTTTTTATCTTGGGGGGGGTTAGAGAGACTTGACGTCACTTTTTCTTTGTCATGTTACTCATATTCTCCTTCTTTGCTTTCTCCATGCTTTGCACTTTTGTTTCCTTTTGCAGCTTTTCAACCCTTTCAAATTACGGAAAATGTCTAAAAATGCCACTCAACTTTCAGAAATGGTCTATCCATGCCATCCGTTAAAAAAAATGCTCAATTCATGCCATTGACGTTACACATTTGGCTCATCCATGCCATTATTGACTAACGACTCAATTTTTAATATTTATAATGTGGGGCATGGGTTAATTCGGACGAATGGGGACATTACACGTGGAAATGTTCGGGTTTCAAAAAAATAAAAAAAATAAAAAAAATTGAGTCGTTAGTCAATAATGGCATGGATGAGCCAAATGTGTAACGTCAGTGGCATGAAATGAGCATTTTTGTCACGACCCGAAAATCCCACCTTCGGGCCATGACTGCGCCTAACGTTGAACCCGCTAGACAAGCCAACGTACACAACACCTTGACATCTATAAAAAAAACGTAACAGTACTAAAGCCATTAACCTTCAAACCTTTACTGGAATATCCCGAATCATTAACTTTCAACCTTTACTGAAACATCCCAAATTACTTCAAAAGTTTTACAGCAGAAAAGTAATAATACTTCAAAAACTTATAATGAAATGATAAAGACAACAACATCGCAAAATCCCAGAACCGGGGTGTCACAACCTCACGGACTATCTATAAGAATACTAAATACAAGTCTGAAAGGAAATACAGTATTGTCTTTAGAACGGAAAGAGAAATAAGACAATAGGAGCAGAAGAGACTCCGGGGTCCATGAACGCCAGTGGTATACCTTGAAGCTCAATGTGGACTGAAAGTGACTCCCTCAGAGCGGTCCAAGGGGTTCGGAAGCGGGATCTGCACGACATAAAGAAGTGCAGTGTAGTATCAGTACAACCGACCCCATGTACCGAGTAAGTGCCGAGCCTAACTTCGGCCGAGGTAGTGGCGAGGCTAGACTTAGCAACGATGTACATCTGTCCTATTCTACAACACATATAACCCAGATGGCAACGCAAGAAATAAGCAGACAAACTAGGGGAAACGGGAGCAGTTAGAGGGATCACCAGTGAGATATGGCAGTATATTGATCATAAGAAGACATATAAGAAGCAATTTAACAGAAAATACCAAGTAAAGACAAGTTCAAATGCCAGGAATGTAATTAATGGCACGACATCACCCTTCGTGCTTTTACTCAATATGAAAAACATGGTATAATCGATGTAAATCATGGCACAGCATGTCCCATTGTGCAATAAATAATAAACGATCAACACGGCATGTCCCCTCGTGTGATAAATAACAAACGATTGGCACGACATTTCCCCTCGTGCAATAAATAATAAACAATCAGCACAACATGTCCCCTCGTGTGATAAATAGCAAACAATCAGCACGGCATGTCCCCTCGTGCGATAAACAATAAACAATCAGCACGGCATTAACCTTCGTGCTTATAATAAATATGAGTCGTGGCACGGCATCACCCTTCGTGCTTTACACTCTTCCTCACTATGCAATGTAATCAGATATCATGGCACGGCATCACCCTTCGTGCTTTACACTCTTCCTCACCAAACAATAACAGATATAATGGCAAGGAGTACAACATAGTGGAAATAAACAGTTCAAAACACTCGGCAAGGGGAAAATATCAACTAATACTCAATAAGTGCCCCGCAAGGGTCTCAGCTATAACCAATCACTTCGATCGTATACTCTACACTTGGATTATCAACCGTAACAACACTTCTCAAGCTCAACAACCAATATTTTCAACAATAATGGATTACCAAGTAGAGACAATCTCATAATAAGATAAACATGGAAGAAACACCACAATTGCTATCAAAATAGACTCACGGGCATGCTTGACACACATTGCATAGGTACTCGTCACCTCACCTATGCAATGAACATGATAATCACTTAGCACATAGCAAATAATACCTATTCCCTCACCAAAGTTAGGCAAGACACTTACCTCGGTCCAAAGTATAGCAATCAACCCTCTAAGACCGTCTTTCCTTTATAATCTGACTCCGAAACAACAATATCTAGGCATAATTAATTCAATAATATCAATAAAGGCTCAATAATACAATCTCAAAGCCTAGATATTCAATTTCTAGCATTCTTCCAAAAATACCGAAATTCGACCCCGGGCCCGCTTGATCCAAACACGAGGCTCGGACCAAAACCCGATCACCCATGCCCCCACGAGTTAGAATATATAATTTGTTTTGAAATCTGACCCCAAATTGGGGTTGAATCACCCAAAATCCCATAAGCCCTAACTCTACCCAAAACCCTTAATTTCTACGTTGATTTCATGTTTTTAGGCCTAGAATCTAGTGTTTGATGAAGAAAGGTGGAAGAAAACGGAGTTGGAATCACTTACCTATGGAGTTATGGAAATGGAGGTCTTCAAAATCGCCTAAGGGAGGAGTGGGGAAGAAGAAGAGGGTGAAAAATAAGAAAAATCCCGTAATGGGTCTGTTTTGGACTTAAGAAAATCCCTGGACGAAATTGCACTCTGCGATCGCAGAAGGAAGGGCGCGATCGCAGAAGAGAAGCTGGGCGACCCTATGCAATCGCAGAAGGAGACATGCGATCGCAGATCTAGAGGACTTGACCTTCTGCGATCGCAGACTAGCTACGCGACCGCAGAGCAACTGCCCCAGCCCCCACCCCAGACCGCATACACACTATGCGATCGCGGAACTAACTATGCGATCNTATCACATAGTGTTAAACACAAGACACCAGAATTTCACTCAAACACCAGATTTTTACACTTTAACTCACCCCGTTAGCTACCCGAAACTCACCCGAGCCCTCGGGTCTCAAAACCAAAAACACACACGTCTCCCAATACATCCTGAAGACTTATTCAAGCTTTTAAATCATCAAAATATCATCAAAATCAACAAATTAAACCTCAAAACTCATAGATTTTCTTATAAGCTTCATAAAGTCTAATTCCTCCAATTTTGATCCAAAACACGTCATTTCAAGTTCGTTTTACACCAATTTCACAGATAAGTCACATAACATATAATAAACCTGTTTCGGGCTCCGAAACCGTAATACGGGCCTGGCAACACGGTTTTCAGATAATTATTCATTTCCAAAGTCTTTTATTATTTTCAGAAAACAATTTTCTTTAAAAATTCATTTCTCGGGCTTGGGACCTCGGAATTCAATTCTGGGCATACGCCCAAGTCCCATATTTTCCTACGGACCCTCCGGGACTGTCAAATCACGGGTCCGGGTCCGTTTACCAAAAATATTGAGCAAAGTCAACTTTATTCAATTATTCAATTCAAAAATTCCATTTTTATCAAATTTTCACATAGAAGCTTCCCGGTTACATGCCCGGGCTGCGCACACATATCGAGGTGAGATTAAGGGAGGCTTTCCAGGCCTCGGAACGCAGATTTAACTAGAATTACTTAAGATGACCTTTTGGGTCATCACAATCTCCACCTCTAAAACAAACGTTCGTCCTCGAACGGACATAGAAAAGTACCTGAGTCTGAGAATAGATGGGGATAACGACTCCTCATATCGGACTCGGACTCCCATGTAGCTNGACATAGAAAAGTACTTGAGTCTGAGAAAAGATGGGGATAACGATTCTCATATCGGACTCGGATTCCCAGGTAGCTGCCTCGGCAGGCTGACCCCTCCACTGAACACGGATCGAAGGATAACTCTTCGACGTCAACTGGCGAACCTGCCTAGCTAATATAGCTACCGGCTCCTCCTCATAAGTCAGATCCTTGTCCAACTGGACACCGCTGAAGGCTAGAACATGAGATGGATCTGCAATATACCTCCGTATCATAGATACGTGGAACACTGGATGTACGACTGATAAATGCGGTGGCAAGGCAAGTCTGTAGGCCACCTCTCCTAC
>ML277614.1:84401-164592 GCA_005239495.1 Nicotiana undulata
TAGTACCGATATCATGGTGGAATCACAGTTAAACCGTGCCTGGGGATAAGCCGGGCCACAACAATTCGACCAACACTCAATGCCCGTCACTTGGCGAGTGTATCATAGTAACTATCATCAATTAGCATGTACATTGGGGTTTTGAACCCCTCAGTTCCAAGGTTGAAGCCGTTACTTACCTCGAAACCGGCTCAACTCTACTCCGTCGGGCCCTTTCCTCGAGAAACGGCCTCCAAATACTCCAAATCTATCAATAATCAATTACATAGTGTCACAATGTGCTAAGGAACAATCCCCAAATCAAAATTTAGTAAAAATACCAAAAAACCCGAATTCGGTCAAAACCCGACCCTCGGGCCCACGTCTCGAAAGTCAGAAAATTTTAAAACACTAGGTTCCTTGTCCTTTCCCGAGTCTAACCATACCAAGAACACGAAAATCGGACCTCAAATGGTCCTCCAATTCTCCCATTCTTCCTCTCTTAAACCCAAGCCCTAACCACGATGTTTCTACTGTTTTTACCCATGATTTCAACCTAAAATCGTTCTTAATGCGCAATATAATGAGTTTTGAGTCCAAGAAACTTACCTCCTTGAAGAAACAACGAAATCCCTCCCCAAAATCCCTTCAAAACCTCCAACCCGTGTGTAAAAATGGTGAAAGAAGACAAATTTCGCGAAGGCTGCCTTTTATAGTTCTGCCCAGGCATTTCCGCAACAGCGGCGTTTTTCTCGCACCTGCGACTCCGCAGGCGCGACATTTTAACCGCACCTGCGAAAATCACTTAAACGCCCAGGCTTCGCGCCTGCGATCTCTTTACCGCAATGGCGGGCCCGCAGGGGCGACACATTGACCGCACCAGCGGTCCTTCACTTAACACCCAGAGCCCGCGCATGCGACCCCATCTCCCGCACCTGCGACCTCGCAGGTGCGATCTTCCTTCCACCCTTGTGACGAATTCCACCCCTGCACCTTCACTCTCACGCCTGCGATGTCCGCACCTGCGGCCCAAGCATCGCAGGTGCGATCGCACCAGCAGTAGCAGCTTCAGCTGCATTTCAACTTCCAATTTCTCCGTTTAACACCTTAAATCAAACCCGAGCCCCTCGGGACCCCAACCAAACATACCAACATATCAAAAATGGTTATTCAAACTTAGTCGAGCCATTAAAACACCAAAAAAAACATCAAAACCATAAATTTCCATCCAATTCAAGCCTATGATTCCCAAAAACTTCCGAAGCACGCATTTGATCAAAAACCCAACCAAACCATCTCCGAACGACCTGAAATTTTGCGGGAAAGTCCAAAATGACCTAACGAAGCTACAGCAACTCTCGGAATCCCATTCTGACCCTCGGATCAAAATCTCGCCTATCAACCGGAATTCGCCAAAATACTAACTTCGCCAATTCAAGCCTAATTCTACACCGGGCATCCTAAAAATATTCTGAACACACTCCTAAGTCCCAAATCACCTAATGAAGCTATCCGAACCATAAAATCCGCATTTCTAGGTTGTTTACCAAAAAGTCAACTCCAGGTTGACTTTTCCAACTCTAAAGCTCTTGTTAGAGACTAAGTGTCTCAATCCACTCTACTTCACTCCGAACCCGAACCAACCAACCCCAACACTTCATGAACAGTCTAACCGAGCTACTACAAGACAGAAATAAAGGAATAGATGCGTATACTGCGTAACGACGGACCGGGTCGTTACATAATTCGTTGTATACTTGTAAGAACTCACGGGACGGTGATCGGAAGTCGTGAGTTCGAGTTATTCACTTGTAGCAGACTGTTTTGTGTTGCTGTTGGGTGTAATTTATGCAACAATGGTCAGTAATATTTTGTAAACGAATAATTGGGGCTGGATAGTGGATATGGGAGGGGATTGTGCATGTTTCGCATGTTCCTATCATTCTATAATCCATGTTCACAGTTAATAACTACAACAAATGATATAATGTATGGCTACTGCATTCCATAAGCATTACATTTAGAAACCATGTCCTTAGGTATCCTTGTGTGCATTAGACATCATGTTGTTTAGGACCTTACCTTTCAGCATGTTTGTGACAAGTTATATTATGCTGAACACCTAGTTAGCCTGTATCTAATCTGATAATCTCGCTAAAATATAGTCAATTGGTTGAAACAATCTGCAAATATAGCATCACCTCTCTTAAAATTGGAACTGAAGTCTGCATGCTCACTTTTAAACAAATAGGCAATGTATACGAACGCCTAGGCAAACCTTAGGCCTAATACATTATTAAAACCAAAACCTAATCGTGTTTCACTTAGCTGGTATTAGGACCAATCAGTCCCTTGTTTTGAAATTCTTAAACTCTGATGCTTTCCATTCCTGTTTTATCTCTTTCTAAAATTCACCCTTTTTTCTATAAATTTCCTACCCCACTGCTTTTCAAATACTAATTTTGGAAATCATGCATTCACTTCCTCTTTAATTAATTTATTGGATTGCTGCTCTATATGTTACTGGATTTCAGAGTCAGTTCACTCTTTTCCAAAAGTCATTCGGTTTGAACCCTTGCCCTATTTTCTGAAATAGTTTACTCATGCTCCTTTTATTAAAGTTTTACTAAACTACGGATTTCTACTCCGCTCTGAATCGCTGGATCTTTTAGAAGTTACTGGCCCTTTGTGAATCACTCTTTCATTTTTACTTTACTGATTTTCTGAAGTTCTTCATCTGCGTTTACTGAAAACTTCATCTAAAATGCTGTGCACTTTTAAATCATGCTACTATCTTTGAATTGCTGGACCTTTTAAATTCAATCACTCTTCTTTAAGCTACTCTGTTTTAATCGGATTTCCTGCTTTACTACTAAGTTTCCAAGGAATCAGTTACTTACCCAAACTGCTGAAACCTACTGATTTTCAACTCAAAACACCTGTTTTAAATCCTGTCTTTCAGACTTTAGCTGTGCTTGAGATGTCCTACTTACATGATTACTTGTGGAGGGATCTGTGAGCCTTTATTTGCCTTACGTGTTCCCTTACATGTAGTCCTACTTGTTATGTATGTCGCTTAACATTTTGTCCTTTAAAACCTAAGGGTTCAGCCTAGTACTCACCGTTTAGGAATAGTAGTCCTAAATACCCTCCAAGACTTATAGGATGGGACGGGTAATAGCACGCGATAAGCATTCGTGACCAACACACGCGTTTTAAATAACCTTTACGGGGTGGGAAGGGTAGAATACGGATATGATGACCGGTGCACTAATACCACGTGTAGCCCCTCTTCGAGGCTTGGCATACTGGGTATTGCATTTGATGTGATCCGTATTACTTTAAACCTAGGACAGTTTCGTTTCAAATGTTTATTCTAATGTTTTCCCAAAACCTTTAAAGATTTTCACACCTGTTTGAAATCCCCTCTTATGTGAACCTTGCTTGCTACTCGTTCATCGTCCAAATTCACAAAATTTCTTGCCTGGGACCCACAATTGTGGATCTTGAGGGGTTCCTAACACCTTCCCCTTGGGATAATTTCAAGCCCTTACCCAATCTCTGGTAATGCAAACTAGTTCATGAGTTATTTACTCTAGGTGCCCTAACGCACCATAAAAATCGTTAGGTGGTGACTCTTCCTTAAACCTTTCCTTTAAGGAGTTGTCCAAAAATGTCATAAACCCGATCTCTCCATACCTGACCCGTGCGATAGAAAAACGGGGCACGACATCTGTTTCATCATAAAATATGTTATGGTCGATACATAATAGTTACGACGCTTAAACGATAACGATGGTGTCGTTTCTCTTATTGTAGATTAAGGAGTCGTGACATATGCATATCTTGAGGTTGGGGAAGTATATACAAGGTATGTGAGGCTATCCCTTTCCTTCTTTTGCACGACTCTAATTGTACATAATGCAATGAACGGGCTTCCAAAGATACTCTACTCTTAGAAGCTAGCAGTACTTACATTGTTTCCCTTCTTATGGAATAACTGATGTTGAGGTTGCGTCTCTTATTCTTATGTTATCAATGTTGTTGGTACTTCCTGATTCTTATAAGATTCTTGATGAAGAGTTAATCTTAATAACGTGTACAAAGAACATCGACCTTACGTCACTCCAAAAAGTTCAGAATATGATTCCAATGAGTCCTACATGCATTATATATATATGTATCTATTTTACTCTACCCTGCCGCACTATAGTCGGCCGGGTATGTCACCTATTGTGCAACCACTTATTAGTTGGATTTACCGAGCTCCACGTGGCCGGGTACATTTTACCGAGCCTATTACGACCGGGTATGATATGATGTTGATGATGCCCATAGAGGCGGATGTTTTAAAGGTTTATGTATATATATATATATATATGTATGTATCACGCATTTCATGTCAGTAGCCCTCAGAGGTACCCAGATGTTACAGGTTGTATATTCTCTATCCCCATTTACATTACTGTTCTTACTTATGCTTTCCTGCCTTACATACTCAGTACTTTATTCGTACTGATGTCCTTTTTATTTGTGGAAGCTGCATGTCATGCTGCAGGTCCTGATAGACAGGTAGACGCAACTCCCCCGCCACAGTAGGCTTTCCAGTTCAGCGGTTATATGCGAGATCCCTTCTTCGGACTTGGCGTGGTCTTGGTATGAATTTTTGTTATAAATATTATGGGTATGTCGGGGCCCCGTTCCGGCTATGTTGCATTACTTATGCTCCTTTAGAGGCTCATAGACAGGTGTCAGCTTATGTATAGTTTGGTATGCCTTGTAGGATGATTCTTGTTGTATAGTCTTTCATGGAAGCGTGGTAGCTCCTAACTTATATGTAGTTTCTTGGCAGTCTTGTTATCCCATGTAATGCATGTTCATTACATTATCTTTCATTGTTTGGTGTTACTAATCCATATCTACTACTTATATTGATATCGTCGGCCCTTAAAGATAATAAGAAGATTAGATAAAATGTACGAGGGTGCTCGAAAAGTATGGCCTGGGTACAAGTCATGATCCTCTAGTTTGGGTCGTGACAGATACTTCATCCTGTCCTTATATAAGGACGAACTTGAATATGCATGGAACCGGAATTCATCAAGCTCATTCAATTGTGCCACCCTTAAGTTGGCGGCGACATCCCATTCAAGATTAAGATTCTTTAATTCCCACATAGTCTTGTGCTCAAGTTCCACCGGTAGGTGACAAGCTTTCCCGAACACTAACTGATACAGAGACATACCGGCAGGTGTTTTGTAAGCCTTCCTATAAGCCCAAAGTGCATCATCAATTTTCTCCGTCCGGTTGGCATTCACGGTCTTTGACAAAACACTCTTAATCTCCCGGTTTGAGACTTCAACTTGTCCACTTGCTTGAGGATGCTTGGGGGTCGACACTTTGTGAGTAACACCATACTTTGTGAGTAAGGTATCAAAAGCTTTGTTGCAAAAGTGCGATCCCCCATCATTAATAATGGCCCTTGGAGTACCAAACCGTGTGAAGATGTTGTTTTTCAAAAATGCCACCACACTTCGAGCTTCATTGTTAGGCAAGGCCATGGCTTCAACCCACTTTGACACATAATCCACAACTACCAATATGTAAGTGTTCCCGCAAGAACTCACAAAAGGACCAATGAAATCAATGCCCCACACATAAAAAATGTCAATCTCCAAGATGGTGGTGAGAGGCATCTCATTTTTCTTAGAAACCCCACTGGCCCTTTGACATTCATCACAACGCCTGACGAGATTGCTAGCGTCCTTGTAAAGAGTAGGATAATATAATCCACAACTCAACACTTTTGTAGCCGTTCTAGCTCCACCATGGTGACCACCATATGGTGAAGAGTGGCAAGCCTCAAGAATTCCCATTTGTTCTTCTTTTGGCACACATCGTCGAATCACACCATCGGTACAAATCTGGAAGAGATAAGGCTCATCCCAATAATAGCCAAGGCAATCACGTTTGATCTTCTTCCTTTGGTTTGAAGAGAATTCATTCGGCACAATGACACTCACAAGATAATTGGCTAAGTCGGCAAACCATGGCATCCCGGTCATAGAAATGGCTAGGAGTTGCTCGTCGGGAAATGAATCATTTATCTCAAGCCATCATGTGGCCTCCCCTCCTCCTCCAAACGAGACAAGTAGCCTGCCACTTGGTTTTCACTACCCTATCTCCAGATCAAACTCTTGCAAAAAAATCACCCACCAGATTAGTCTTGCTTTAGAATCTTTCTTGCTCATCAAATATCGAAGCACCGCATGGTCGGTATGAACAAACACCTTTGTAACCATCAAGTACTTGCGGTACTTCTCCATAGCAAAGACAATAGCAAAGAGATCTTTTTTGGTCACTGTGTAGTTGACTTGGGCATCACTCATGGTCTTACTAGCATAGTAGACGGATGGAAGATGTTGTTGATACGTTGCCCAAATACCGCTCCAACCGCCACATCGCTTGCATTTACACATGAGCTCAAAAAATAAGCTCCAATTTGGTGCAGTGATAATAGGAGTAGTAAAAACTTAAACTTGAGCAATTCGAATGCCTTCATACAATCTTCGTTGAAATGGAACTTGTCATTCTTCTCCAAAAGTATGCACAAGGGGTTTACCACCTTAGAAAAGTCCTTAATGAATCGGCGATGGAACCCCACATGACCCAAGAAGCTCCGCACTCCCTTCACGGATGTTGGAGGAGGGAGTTTGGAGATCACTTAAATTTTGGCTTGATCAACCTCATTACCATGCTTTGAAATCTTATGACCGAGGAAAATGCCTTCCTCGCCTCGACCATGAAGTGAGATTTCTCCCAATTCAAAACCAAGTTTGTTTCATCACATCTTGCCAATTCCTCTTCCAAGTTGTCCAAAAACTCTTCAAAAGAACCCCCCCCCCTCCTATATAAAAATCATCCATGAAAACCTCAAGAAAATCCTCCGCCATATCGGTGAAGATGGCCATCATACACTGTTGAAAAGTCGCCGATGCATTGCATAACCCAAATGGCTTCCGTGAGAATGTGGAAGTACCATAGGGACAATTGAAAGTAGTCTTCTCTTGGTCCTTAGGAGCAATAAGAATTTGATTGTATCCGGAGTATCCATCAAGAAAGCAATAAAAAGCACGTCTGGCCAACCTATCAAGCATTTGATCAAGAAATGGAAGCAGAAAATGATCTTTCCGAGTGACTTTGTTGAGCTTCCTATAGTCCATGAACTCTCCACCCAGTGACAATTCTTGTGGGGATCAATTCGTTCTTGTCATTTGTTATCACAATCATGCCCCCTTTATTTGGGACACATTGCACTGGAGAGGTCCACGAGCTATCGGAAATGGGGTAAACAACCCCGACATCCAACCATTTTATGATCTCCTTCTTCACTACCTCTTGCATTGCTTCATTTAATCTTCTTTGATGTTCAATGGACGGTTTGGCCTCCTCATTCAAAATAATCTTTTGCATGCAAAAGGCGGGGCATATACCCCGAATATCCCCCAATGTCCATCCTATAGCTTTCTTCCTCTTTTGTAGCACCGCCAAAGTAGAATCTACCTGCACGTTAGTTAATAAAGGGGAATGAATAACAGGTAAAGTGGAATAAGGGCCAAGAAACTCATACCTGAGATGTGAAGGCAAAGTCTTTAACTACAAAGTGGGAGGCTCCTCGATTGAGGGCTTTATTGGAGGAGTCTTTTGGTTCTCAAGATCTAAGGACAATTTTCGGGGTAAAAAAGTATACGACCCCATTCCTTGCAAAGAATTGACACATTCAACAAAGCCTTCCTTCTCATTATCATCATGATTAATCAATACGGCTTCCAAGGTATCCTCAACATTCATCACAGCACTAGCATCATCAACAATCACTTCGGTCACTAAGTCCACAAACGAACATACTTCATTGCTATTCGGTTGCCTCATCGATTTGCACACATGGAATACCACATTTTCATCGCCCACCCGGAAGGTGAGCTCACCGGATTCCATATAAAGAAGAGTCCCCCTGTAGAAAGGAAAGGTCTCCCCAAAATAATAGGCACCTCATACTCAACCTCGCAATCAAGGATCACAAAGTCCGACGGAAGGATGAACTTATCAACACGAACCAACACATCATCAATAATACCCACTGGTCGCTTCATAGTCCGATCCTCCATTTACAACCTCATAGATGTGGGTCTTGGTTTCCCAATTACCAAAGTTTTGAAAGCCGAGTAGGGCATAAAATTGATACTTGCCCCCAAATCACATACATATTTGGCAAAGTCGGCGCTCCTAATAATGCAAGGGATTGTGAAAGCGTTGGGATCTTCTAATATCGGAGCCATTGAGTGCACAATAGCACTCACTGATGTGTCATGTTGATAGTCTCATAATTCATTGATCTTTTCTTTGTCACCAAATCCTTCATGACCTTTGCATAACCCGACAATTGTTCAAACACCTCTACCGACGACACATTAATGGAAAAACTCTTAATCATGTCAATAAACTTCTTGAATTGGTTATCACTATTTTACTTTGCGAGCCTTTAAGGGTATGGAGGAGGAGGCCTTGTCATTGGTGCCTTGGCCTTTGGCACTACCGGTTCCGGTATGTCAATCATGTGCTCCCTAGATGGGTTCACTTCCTCTTGGGTTTCCTCCACACTTTCATCAATTTCAATCCTTACTTCTTTATTAGCTTGAACCACATTACTTGGTGTCTCATATTCTTGAACCAACACATCATCATCCACAGTTCTTCTTTTATTTGAGGTAGTTGCATCTCCACATCTTCCACTCCTCGTGGTTACTGCCATGGCATGTCCCGTGTTGTTCCAACTTTTCGGGTTCACCAACGTATCACTAGGTAGTGCCCCTTTAGGACGAGTGTTTAAAGCTTGCGAGATTTGCCCCAATTGAACTTCCAAATTGCGGATTGAAGTGTTGTGGGAGGCTAATTGAGCATCAGAGTCGGCATTTTTCTCCATCATTTGTCTGAACATATTTTCAATATGTCCCATATCATTGTTGGAAGAACTAGAACCTTGAGACGGATATGGAGGCGGGTTTCTTGGTTGATGATACATCAGGGGCCTTTGAAAGCCCGAACCCCGATTCCCTTGGTTATTATTGTTCCAACCCCCTTGGTTTTTGCCTCCCCAATTGCTTTGGTTGTTTTCACCCCGATTGCCTTGGTTGCCTTGATTATTCCAATTGCCTTGATTGTTGTTATTTCCCCAATTACCTTGATTGTTGTTACCACCACTCCAATTTACTTGGTGGCCTTGGTTGTTCTAATTCCCTTGATTTCCTTGTGATCGCCATTGTTGTTGATCTTGGCCTTGATCATTATTTATTTGGCCTTGATAATTGTTGACATATTGCACTTCTTCTTCTTGTTCATTGAACGAATCACCTTGGTCATACCCACTATCATCTTGCATAAATTGTTCCAGCTGGTTTTGCACTTGTTGTCCTTTTTGCCATCTCTTATTCATCATCATATTCACACCTTCCATCACATTCACTTTCTTCGGCCCTTGAACTTGTTGAAGTTAAGCTTTGGCCAATTGATTCTTTGTGGTTGTTAACTCGGAAATAGCTTGCACGTGATCATGTAGTTCCTTGTGTAGGTGAATGACATTTGGGTCAACTTGAGGAACATTGGCTCTACTTTGCCATGCCGATGAGGTATCCGCCATCTCATCCAAAATTTTACAAGCTTCAACATAAGGCGTGTTCATGAAGTTCCCACCGGCGAGTTCATTTACCACAAATTGATTTGTCGTGTTGATCCCCCTGTAGAAGGTTTGTTGGATCATGGCCTCGGTCATATCATTATTCGGGCACTCTTTAACCATGGTACGATATCTTTACCAAATTTCGTGCAGTGACTCATTAGGTTCTTGCATTTAAACATAAGAATCTCATCCCGAAGTGTAGTCATATGCCTTGGAGAGAAGAATTTGGCAATGAGTTTTTCCGCCAACTCATCCCATGTATGGATGGCATGATTGGGCAGTCTCTCTAACCAGTCCAATGCCTTTCCCCGTAGATAAAAGGGAAATAACCTCAACCGCAGCGCATCCTTAGAAACATTGGTTTGTTTTCTCCCCCAACAAGTATCCACGAACCCTTTGAGATGCTTGTTAGAATTTTAACTCGGAGCCCCGATGAAGAATCCCTGTTGCTCAAGTAGTGTAAGCATTACATTGGTGATTCGGAAGTTGTCTGCCCTAATGTGGGGCGGGAATATATCACTTGCATAACCCTTGTTCGGCAACACCCGATGCACTGCCGCTCTTGGTGGAGGTGGGGGAGGAACATGACATTATCATGAGGCGGTCGGCCTCACCTATTTTCTTGAGGTTCGGGAAGAACCTCATCACCTTGGTCATCATCCACTTCCTCCCCCAATGGAAAATTTCCGATGGGCTCGTTGTTGAGAGCCATTCTCGTACCTATAATCAATTCAAAAATAAAATTAGTGACTCGGAAGGAAAAGAAGACAAATCAAAATAACCCATATCTATAACTAAATCCGTTTAACTCCCCGGCAACTGTGCCAAAAATTGATCTCACCCAAACTCACACCACAAATACAGGTTGTGAGGCGGTCGAAGCAATAATAAAAACCCAACGCAAGTCGGGGTCGAATCCACAGGGAGCTAGATGTGGGATTAGGTATATATCTAGTGTGAATGTATGATGTGCTATAGATTACACTTCCACATTTTAAATTGTTGTTTCTACTTCTACATTTACGCTATTGATTGCAATTGTAAAGCTGAAAGACAATATTTTTGGTTTTTGTTGTTTTTCAAGTTATGAAAGATCTAGGATTTCGACTTACGCATAGTTGGTTACCTAACGGATTTAGAGCTTTAGGGAATGTTTTGCTGATGGGGATACAATATAGCAATCACACACAATTAATCACTCTATATCTCTCGGTAGTTCGAGTGCTTTTGCCCGATTTGGCTTTCTCAATTCCAAATGGGTATTTCATGAAACAAGATATAAATGCTCTAGTCGGTTTATTATCTCTTGGTTCGACCCTTTAATTGGGGCTATCAATTTCTTGAGTTCACCCCAATTCCTAGTTAGCCAAGTTTTTCTAGACTTAGTCTTTCTTTCTCAAATAGAGACTAGGTCAATTATGCATGAATCAATGTTTGCAACCATCAATTCTCAAATTCAAGCAAGAACTAGACTAAATATCATAAACCCAATCATAAATAAGCCCTAAATCAATTACCAATTAAGTACCCATACTATGGTTAGGTCACAACCCTAGCTAAGGGTTTAGCTACTCATGGAAAATGAAGAAATTAATGAAGAAACTAAGATAGAATTCATAATACTTGATTAGGAAAGAAAATCTAATGTTTAAAAGCTAAACTAGTACAAAGTTACCCAATACAGTAAATAGAAATGGCTCAGGTGCACCCAACTTACAAAACTTCCCCTAAAAATGACAAAAGTTCTATCTAAACTAAGCTAAAAATATCTGACAAAATTTCCCCTGCGGAGGTTGTGCGGCCGCACAATTCTGCGTGTGGTCTACAACATGAGAATGACTTAACTTGATGGCTTTCTAGGGTCGCATAAAACTGAGATGCGGCAGCACATCATCTAATTGTGTGCATTGCGCATTTCTGAATGCGCCCGCACATTTGAACTTAGACTGGAGCTGGACCTCATTCTGTGAACCGCACAATTGTGAATGCGACCACACTTTGGCATCCTGTGGCCGCACAATAATGGTGCGGTCTGAACATCTTCAAGCTTCCCAAACATGACTCTCTAAATATCTTCTGCGGCCGCACAATAATTATGCGGTCCACACTCTGTGAAGAAATTCCATCAGTGCTCCTTCAGAGCTTGCGCTCGCCCACAATATTGTGTGGTCTGCACTGTGGTCCTTTTTGCCTTGTTTTGGTCCTTGACCAATTTAACTACTTTTTGAGTTGATTTTCACTTCTTTGGCTCGTTTCCTAATGTTCCTGTAAGAAAGTGCATTTCATTAGTTCTCGAGAGTACATTTAAGCGTTTTTGAGCTAAAATGTAAGTAAAAGGGAGCAAATAAGGAGTCAAAATCCCTACTTATCAATCACTCAAGTTGTTATTCTAGAATCTCTACATGCCCCACCGGCTTCGTCAAACTGACTTTGCCACTTGGGGTGTTGTTATCGTCTCTCTGAACCATTTGATTTGCGGGAACACATGGAGGAATAAGGATCCTACCATTCACATTGTTGGACTCACATGACAATGCTTGTTTTAACTCCGTCATCACCTGATCTTCCCTTGTGAGGTAATCCATGATTTCTCTCACTATTCTCTCGGGATTTTTACCATTTTTACGATGTGTTCATCCTCCACATCATCAGGAGTTGGGCCCCGCACATGCCGAGTGTACTAACTTTCACGAACTGAAGTTGTTTCGTCCTCTTCATTGCGGGTCTCGCTGATTAAGTCATCACGCTAGGACAGTTCTTCCTGTTCATCGTGTGCTCCAGCGTTGTGTGCGTTGTTGACATCATTAGCTTCCATACTTGATTTTTACTAAGGAAAGAATCAAAACTTGGTTAGTAACAAACGAATAGATCAAAGCAATTACGCACTTATCTATGCCCCACGGTGGGCGCCAGACAGTTTATCCATAAACGGTACAGTTGATTTTATAACGTGGCTTATAGACAAGCGAATCGATTTGATCCAAACACAATAAATAAATAAGAACGAAAATTGGCTTAAAGAATGAAACTAAAGGAGATAAAGAGCCTGATTCCGAACTCAATCTTTCTGATAGAAAAAATAAAGGACTGAAAAAGGAAAGATAAAACTATTTAGATTGAGCGTAAAATAATAGAAAAAAGCTTCGTGTGAAGAATGTTTCATACCCTCCTATGGTTGCTAAGCTTGCTATTTAGGGAGACGTGATATTAAAATCAAGCTCCTTTCGAATGAGAATAAAACGCCGTTGATGGGTGTATAACAGTTGAATTTGAATGAAGATATCCTCTGTTATGGCTGCTCATTAAATGCTTTTCGATATCAAACCTTTGAATCCTATTATCAGCTATGCTTCCTTGGGGATCCATCCTGAACCGGTCACATACCTCGCACCTGATGCCAGCTATTTATTCTTTTGCATGTCTTCAGCTCCACGTGTCACTTTATTATTCGACCACCTGTTATCAATCAATTTCACACCATACATATGGCATTAACTTAAGAGAGATAAAAGATCTTTTTAGACACTAAAAGCAACCGTGATATGGCGTTGTATAGTACGCCCTATATATGTGGTGACTAAGTTTTTAATTAGGAACAATAAGTTTGTACAGTTTATTACCACAAAGGAAGTTGTTACAGTTATCCATCCTTTAACCTTTACTTGCCCACTTTGACCATTTTAACAGATCAAGAGAAAGATATTTCTTTTTATGTTTTACCGTTATCATTAACTACTCATCTCCCAAATTATATTCTAAGACTTTTTGAAATGCTATTATAATTATGGGTAAATTTGTAAAATATATACTTCATTTATATTTACTTAAAGGGAGTGCTAAGTAATAAGTGAAAAACTAAAATATGAAGAAGGAAGTATTTCTTTTTGGTTTCCACCTGATATTTGGTATCTACATTGGATCAGACTAATTTCGGACTAGCACCAGAAAGTCCAATGCAACAAAACTCTAGTTCTCTTTTCTTCCAGTGTTTAAAAACTCCGAATGCAAATCAAACCTAATTATGATCTTAAGATGTTAAGAGAGGAAGATTTTACTTTATTTACGTTAGAAAGTTTTAATAAAAATGTTCATGAAAAATTGAAAGTTCTTATGATTTTATTTACGCTAAAAATTAAGTAGTTTAAGTGTTTAACCCTCTTGATCCCAAACCACCCACATAAAATTACAAATGGGGTATTTCTTTAATTCATTACAACTGAGGCTGAGGTGGTAGCATTAGGTTTCTTTTTACTTGAACGTAACCTCAACATAGAAATGAAAGCATAATTTTAATTTGTCTTGACGAACGCTGAAGCGTATTTTTCTTCAGAGTTTTATTGGGCATCTATGAATGTGATATGTATGGGATACAGAGTTGATCAGGAATAGTCTTCTTATCTCTGTTGTGTAGGTAATTGTCGTGTACTATTTTAATCACTTCAACAATCAGAACCACAATTTTAATAAAAAATTTCAATCTTTGTTTACCCGTAAAACGGTACAGTTAAATTTGTAACGTGGTTTATAGACACGTGAATTAATTTGATAAAAAATATGAAATAAATAAGAATATAGACGAGATTGAAAAACAATTTAAAGAAAGTACAAGTATGAATATGAGTCTAGCTTCTCCGATAGCAGTAACAAGAACAATATTAAGAATAAATTAAAAAGAACAATTTGATAGAATAAGAGTTGTTTTTAACTTTTGCGTACATAATTTTTCATGTCCAACAATGAATACAAAAGTTTCCTATTTATAGCTTTATTCAGGGAGACAAGATCCTCAAATCAATCTATTCTTGAATGAGAATAAACCCCCTATTGATGGCTTTATAACAGTTGGTCATTAATACAGAGATTCCTTGTAACGGTTGTTCATTGAATGTTGTCTTTTCCAACCGATGCCTTACTTTCAAATCTTTGTTCTCAGTTTCCATGCCTTCGGAACTCACTCAGCACCGCTCACATGCTTGCATCCGGTGCCAACTATTTGCTGACTCACATATTACATGTCTTCAGTTCTATGTGTCATCTCGTCATTCGTCTAATAGTCGCTAACCAATTTTACCCCGTACAGATAGTCCTCCTACTTTCCAGTGACACAACATTATGTTACCGGGAAGTATATAAGACCTTTTCTTAGCAGGAAAGTTCCTGAATGGTTTCTGACACTTGAAATGAGGCACGTATTCTCGCATTTAATTACCCGAACACGTATTATTTTATGATTCAACAAATATTTTTGCCGGTTTTTGAGGTAATCATTACCACGAATTTTGCCGTATATAAACTTCTTAACTACTCACCACTTTTAGAAACCCTTCTTCTTCTTTTAATTTCCTTATAACCCTACTAAAAAATTCATCTTTCTCAATACAATCTCACTACTCAAATTTATTACCACCATGTCTTCTAACACCGTTGTCATTGGAAACTCTGGCCTTCTTTTTGGTGGTGGCCCTGAACAAACAAAACAAAGGAAGGATGTTGAATCCGTATCTTCTACCATTAACTCCATCATACCACTTCAACTTAACACACAATCAGACCATCAAGTCTAAAAAGAACCCATCAATCTAAAAAATAATAGACACTGGCCTATTCGCAAGTATCCTTCTTCCATTCGTATTTCTAACATTCCTGTCATGAAGGAAGATTGTAATTGGAATAACAATGATGTTTTCCCCCAATGAGGTGGAAAGGATCACCTTCTCCAAACCAGGGTTCATGTATGTATATGAATAACCATTCACTTTGAGATTGGGTCAGGGAACCAACCCTATAATTTTAGAATTTTGCCATCGTTACCAAATCTGTTGGCTCAAGCAGGCCCATCAGTATGGCGTACAATGCTTGCCTTCAGAAGCTGTTCTCCGAGACTAGGGAAACTCTAACTCTCGCACACTTGATCAACCTCTATTCCCCAAAGATCTTTCGCGGAGGTGTGCAAAAACTCAGCAAATGCGGCCACATAACATCCTTACAAGCGATTATGATGATAACGAATATGGGTGGATGGAATGGTTCGTTGTCATTGCTACTAAAGACATCCTCCCAACAACACCGCCTGCTATTCTTGAATCTTGGAACCTTTTTTGTAAGTCTTCAGATATCTTTTCCATTCCCTGTTAAAAAGTCTTTCCTCCTCCATTAACTTTGTATTTTTCTTATTCTAGCAACTCATTGGGAACCACCACAGGTTAAGATCTTGGACCAATAGGTACAAAACACTTTAGACATTCTATATTGAACTATCGAAGGTGGAAATAAATGGCTCCCAGATTCAATTGGAAAGCCAAAAATCATGGTAAATGAAAGTTCTTCCTTCTTTCTTTCAATCTTTCAGCATGACTTAGAATCTATTTACTGATAATGTTTTGCAATACATAGGTATTCTGAAAGAATCTTCCCTTTTCCCCGCCATTGAAGTTCTCAATGACCCAAAGGAAGACCAACGAGCATTGCAAAATGTCCTTGAATGGAAGAGAGCTCATGAAGCCATTCTCACTTCAAGTATAGGCGCCTCATCTCGGAGTCCCCAACCCATAGACAAGAAATCATGAAGGAACTAACGATGAATCAGTTCCTCTTCAAAGAAGAAAAATATATTCATCATCTCAACCTGATGCTCAGCCAGGATAGCTTCAAACACATCAAGGAAGAAGTTTAAAGGCTTTTCACAGAAATGGGATTAGCTGAAAGCGCTACGTCTCATTTTTGAATCCCCATTTGTTTCTTCCGGTCAGAATAATTCTACCCCTAACATTCATCCGCCATCAAATTCTTAGCAAACTGCAACCGCATCTCTTTCTACACCAGCTGCTACCTCTCCACCGGCCCCATCCGAAAAGATAGAAGATGTTCCTTGCCCACGGTCATCCGACCATGAAAATTTGGGGAACCCTTACCTTGCACCACTCAAAAGCCTAATGCAAAACAGAGTGTCAATCTCATAGTTTCGAATGAGTGTCGCATTGTTCTAAGTGTCTGATAAACAACAACGAGCATTGTTCGGCATATGTATCAATCTAACCTTCTTCTCTACCCTTTTTATTTGTTACACGTTATCTTAATAACATTAGCTTTAACATTTTGAGGCTAACCTTCTTTCTAACGAGGGACTGAAATGGTTGATTTTGGATAAATAGGAACTTACTACATAAGGAAATCGACTTTTGGCCGAACGAAATCAGTTTGCCGAATGCCTCCCAGTGTTGGAAGCAAATGTTGCTCAATGGGAAAGCTTGAAGCCCAATTGGAGCAATACGAGAAAGATAAATGGCCCAAAACCAAGAAGCCGCTCAATTACCTGGAGATCTTAAGAAGGCGAAGGACAAATAGGCTGAACTACATGATGTCGTGACAGTCGCGGCCGAGCGCATGTCTGCTTTTATGGAGAAAATCATTAATTTAGTGGCTAGCTTATGCTCCAAAATCGAAGAGGCTACTGATGTCAAGGAGAGGAGAGCCAAAATAGAAGAAAGTTTCAAAAAGGTTATGGAGTAAAACCAGTTTCATGTAACAACCAACACTAAGCCTTGTTGATACCCAATTTTTCCTCAAATTATTTTTAATTTTGCATATATACCCTCAAAATCAGGCTTTCATAGAAATTGGTATTTTTCTGTAATTTTTCCGTCTTTTTATTAATTTATTTTAACTTATCCAGCATTTTAGTTCCAATAAATAATTATAAAATTGCATTACAAATGATTTCAAAGACATTTCCTGACTCAATGTATTATTTTTGGCCCTATCAAGACCCAATTATTTAACAATTAGCCAAATTGGCACTCGTTGGCTATCATTGCAATAACTTTGCAATTATAGCCTAATCACATATTTTATACTATCTTTTATCCAATAATTAATCATTTTAATTCATTTTCTAAGTATCAACTTCATTTTTATACAATTATTAGCTACTTTTATAAATTATTTTATTTAATTTAATTGGGTATTTAACAATTAGCCACCCCTATTTCAATTCTAGACTAAAATCAACCTTATTACTAACCCAATTGAAATAACCCAACAGACCCAAGCCCAATACACTATCCTACCCGACCCAACTCGGAATTTTAACGGTCTAGATTTCCCCCTTCCATAATTAACCTAAAGACTAACCCACCCCCCTTTCTCTCATTTTCCCCCTCCCACTCTCATCCGTCTCTCAACTCTCTCATCTCTCTCTAGACGCTCCACCAGCTGAGCCTGTCTCTTCTCTTCTCCGGCCGTCGCCTTGCCGGAATCCATGGCCATTCCACCATCTATAGCATCATGGCTCCCTACTTAACGTGTGTCACCGCTTTTGAGGCCCTCAAGTGAACCAGAGGCGGTCCGCTCACCTCCTACGATCTCATGCCATTTTTCCGGCCATCCATGGCCGTCCGAGTAAGATCTACCACTTTCCGGTTGAAATCGGTAATATTTTGAGTTTTCCTCCTCTTTTCTGGGTTCTCTTTGGAAACCCTAACTTTAAACCTTCCGATTCTTTTAGATTTGTAACAGATCTATACCTATTATGAGTTCTTTCCGTGTTTTCTTTAAAGATTCTTCAGGTTCCTAAACGATTTTTCAGTTTTCGAACTAGGGTTTTCAAAATCCCTTTCAAAACAGTCTTCTTTCTAATTTCTTAGCATTATTTTTATTATTTTACCATGTCTAAACATTATTTGAGCTTTTCCCTTTTGTTTGAGTCATTTTTGATAAAACCCCCCAAATTTCTTGGGTTCAATCTGTGAGTCTAAGTTTATTCATAATGTTTACCTGTTCTAGCATGACTACTTTGGTTTCCTGTGTATTGTGTGATTTTGTGATTTTTGCCCTATACTTGCTGTTAGGGTTTCTGATTCTTCGTCACTTCTTCCTAAATCATGATTGTCTGCTGGGTCCTTTAATCATTTGCTATGTTCTGATGTGAATCCCTAATTTTGTGGTTAGGGTTTCTAATTTTTGCTTAGTATCTGTTATTCCGTTCAAATCAGTATTGTCTTACCATTTTGCATCTTTGAATAAGTGTGGTTAGTACTTTATTTTACACAATATTCTGATTTCGAGTATTTCCTTATATGTGTGATATTCTCTTTGATTGGTACCGATTCCCCGTGATTAGGACCTCATTTGAGGATTCTCTTGTTGATTTCCGAAATTAAACTATTAATAAGGCTGTCAAATTGATTCACATATGCACTTTCCGTAATTAGGATATTCTGCACCTCGTCTTAATCACGTGCCATATACTTTTACTACTTCTTATATATTAACATCAACTTTTTAGTGATTTCTTTCCTTGTTTATTACTGTTGATTGCCGTTTGAACCATGACTCCTTAATTCAAGGATGTCTTAACCTTAATTTGATCCTAATTGGTGTCTACTTCCATGATTGTGGTGAACTATTATTTTTTACCTTATTTCTGCCTATTCTAAAAACTATATATACTATATTCTTTCATTGTCAAGAAAAATACGAACACACACATTGTTCAACTCTCTCTTTTACACATATACATACTCTCTATTGTTCTCTTTCTAAGTACCTTGCCTATTCTTCATTATGTGTTTGTCATCTGCTAACTGGTATGTCCCCAATTTAGTTTAAGCTTCAAAACAACATGTTTCTTTTGGTAGTTCAATTCATCATGTTTCTAATATGCTTTCACTTATGGTTTTGTTGTTCAACTTGCAATTAGTATGTCTACTTTGTTGCTTTAGTTATTAATGCCTCCCCTTTAGCCTCAGCATGTTTACTACCCCCTTTGCATGTTTTCAGCATGATTCTGCTTCACTCATGTCTTCTCTGATTCCTAGCATACCACAATGTGCACTATATGTTACTTAGTCTATATAATCCTGAACATATGTTGTACGCAGAACCTTTTTCTCTGAACCTGTATGTGTCCCTGCTTATTATATGTTTTCCCTATATGCTTCATACTTATCCCCTAGCCCTCAGTCCCTACTTGTGATTGTTGAACTGGTTTGGTTCTTGCTTATTGTTCTATGTGCACTGTTCTGATCTTGAGACTCTAATTGTCCTACCCTCTCAAACTATTTTCACTAAGTAACACTCTTCTATTGTTCTTCAAAACTTATTTCAAACAAGTTATTTTCAAAACTGTTTTCCTGCTTGATCTTTCCAAAACTATATCAAGCACTCTCACTATACTCTTAGAAGTTTAGGTTCTGCCCCTCTAATGTGTCACTGATTTGGGGTCCCACGAGACCCCTCTGAACTCTGATGCATTAGAGCTGGCCTTTCCACACTGCACTTACTCATTGGTCATGAAAATCTGGGTGTGAGCACTGCCCGGGATACCTTGAGGTCCTTAAGGAACTCTGACACACTCGGATTATATGAAAGGCTGTGAAACACCTGTTGGCATGGAGAATTATGGAGATCTTGGGCCTATTAGTAGGCTCCCTATAGTATAACTTCTTCTTTTCCTTATTCATTTATGGAATTCATGCAAATGGCCTATAATAATTATTTGTAAACAACTATTGGGGATGGATAGTGAAAAGGGAAAGGGGTAGATATGCATGTTATAGGTATTAAAGGGTAGAAACCATGCTATTAGGTTTACGTTCCTACTTGCGATATAGAAATCTTGTTTAGGGCCAACATGTGCAAATCATGCATTAGAAATCATGTTTCCTAGGTCTCATGTCTACTGCTTTCAGCATACCATTTTGATATTATTGTCATATCACTTAGAAAGTCCTGGGTTAAGGTAAATAATGCTAAAATTGGTATCTCCTATAATTACGTTTTATACTGCTATGCACACTTAGAACTCATGTTCTAGGATAAAAAACACTAAAATAAACTGTCACCTTTGCATATTCTGAAAATCATGCTTACTGCTGTAATATTGTGCATTTAGAGATCCTGCCTAGGATTCTGCATTTGCATCGTTCCGCATACCTATCTGTGGATTAGATACCAGGTTTTAGGATTTCATGCATGCTCGTTTAAGTACACCTAGTCTAACTATTGATGCATAAAAAAGGAATAAAACAACTTCGCTTAGTTTCCCTCAAACAACTGGTAACAATTCTGTATTCCGAACAACCTAGAACAACATGTTTGGATAATATAATTTCAAAACAGTTTTCTTAATTATGGAAATTGATATACATTGCCCCCCCCCCTAGTCAATCCATAGGTGATCAAATTGTTAAAAACTGGAAATCTGCCTCTTTTGTGTATGCTGCCTAATCCTCAATAGGTTTTACATCAGTAGGCAAACTGATTAGGACCTCTTTCTGAGTTATACAACAAGTCTGCATATCTGTTATATTCTGAACTCACCTAGACACCATGTCTTAGGGTTCCAGTTAGCAATACTTCCCTTAATTATGTTTGAGTCGTGTTGTCTATTTGCATTACTTGTGGAGGTAAATTTGATCCCTTTATCTGTTTTCTTTGTTCCCATTTTACTGAAGTCCTATGTGTCTTTTGTTTGTCGCCTTAGTATTTTCCCTTTAAACCTAAGTGTCTTCCTAGAACTACCCCTATAGGTAGAGGTCCTAAACTCCTCCAGGGCCATTAAGAAGGGGCGGGTAACAACATGCAATAGAGGTTGATGACCAACACTCGCTTTAATAACCACTAAGGGGTGGGAAGGGTAGATATGGACATGATGACCAGTGCGCTAATACCACGTGTAGCCCCTCTTTGAGGAGTGATTACTGGGTATTGTACCGATGTGATCCATATAACAAACAGCTTAGGACTCCCCTATATCCTTCATATTCATGTTAGATTACAACTCTTTCAAGAACCTCTACTTAGATATTAAATATTTTCAAAACTTTAGTAACACATGTGTGCTTAGATCGCGAATCTTTCAAAACCCTATACTTGTTTTAAACATTAATTGCCTATTTTCTACTTGCTTAAATTCACAAAGTCGTTTGGCCGGGAACCACAGTTGTGGACTCCGAGGGGTGCCTAACACCTTCCCCTTGGAATAATTTCAAGCCCTTACCCTGTCTCTGGCTAACTAACCTTGTTTGTAAATGACCCTAAATAGGTGCCCTAACGCACCTTAAAATCGTTAGGTGGCGACTCTTCGAATCCTTGCATACCCCCTTTCCAAAAGGAAACGAGTTGTCCCAATAATGTCAAAAACCCTGAACGATCCGAAAGGAGAAGGAAAAAGGGGGCGCGACAGCATGGCGACTCTGCTGTGAATTTGTATATCTTCCCTTTCTCCTTATATGCAATTAATTGTTTATTTTCTGCAAGTATTTGATTTTCCTCAAAAATCAAGACTGGCACATTTTTTGTTTCCTTTTGTAATCGGTTTTAAATTATAACTGTTGTATTTACTGCTTTCACAATGTGCAAATACTTGACTACATGCCTTTACTGCTTATTTATTGCATAATCATGCTCAATATCATACTCCACTCGTGCCAAAACAAATCCTATAGCAATGCTTGATGAGTGGCTGCGCCATTCCTATTTTATCACCCCTAAATTCGGAAAGGTTTATTTGCGGTAAAACTAGTCGATCAGCGGTGCAGTCGACGGTTCCGTGCCTTTCAATCTTGGGTTGTCCGCTCAATGGTACTAGTCTAATACCCCATAGAAACCTTACTCCGTTATATTGTTGCATGCATCATGGTCAAACCTAGCTAGGCTAATGTGTTGTCTGCACAATAGCCTTTAAGACATCCTTGCCAAAGTCCACCGGGTTTTCATAACACCCAACGAACATCATCACGTTCTGTGCATTTATTTTTGGAGAACTAAATGCTTGTATGCTAATCATAAATGTTAAATAGTCGAGTCTGGTGGGGGTAGGGGCCTAATCATGTTTATCTTGTAGAACTATAAAGCACGAGGTCCCTAGATTCGGCATGGTTTCCAACATTCAACCAAAGCTTCTGAACTGGTGGGAGGATCTTCACTCTAGTGATAAGACACTCGTCAAGAAATACTTGGGTAACCTACCGTCTCTCCTAGATATTCAATCCAACAACATGTTAATCGAGGCTGCCACCTTATTCTGGAATAGCGAAAGAGCTGCCTTTCATTTTGGGGACATTGAAATGACACCATTGTTAGAGGAAATAAGAGGACTGGCAGGATTAGTCTGGGAAACCCCTGGGTTGTTAGTACCGAAAAACCGCACATGCAAAGGTTTCTTGAAAATGATGGGTCTAAAGAAGAATGCAGAGTTAGAGTGTCTGAAGAAGTCGTACATCCCTATCGAGTACTTGTATGCAAGGTATGGTCACAGAAAATCATACCATATCTTCCATGACGAATTCGCCATCACATCTTTGGGACATATTCGCCGTAGGGTATTTGTCTTCATTGTCTGCTTCTTGGGGTTGATCGTGTTTCCAACAAAGAAAGAAAGGATCCACACTATGTTAGCCATGGTAACCAAGACCCTGATAGAAGGAATTGGTGGGCAGACTTTCAGCATCGTCCCCATGATCATCTCAAACATTTATCGAGCCTTAGAACACTGTCAAAGAGGAGCTAAGCACTTCGAAGGTTGCAACCTGTTACTACAACTCTGGTTCTTAGAACATCTCAAAAAGGGCGAGTATCGGTAAAAATTTCCGCGAAGGGCATGGGACGACCACATCACTTTCCTTCACCCAAAGCGAATAACATATATTCCTGACAGGTTTGCTCAGCCCGAGACTGCCAAAGAATGGGTAGAGTTCTTCGATAATCTGACTGAGGAGCAGATACACTGGATGTCTGAGTGGTTTCCAACATATGAATTCATTGTCATCTCTAGGGATGCACCGTTCTTGATACTGATCGGTTTGAGAGGAACATATCCTTATGTCCCTCTCCGGGTTATGATACAAGCATGCAGAAGGCAAATCATACCAATGGTCGACAAGATGAGTCATTTCTGAGTTGATTTTCAGGATGATGTTGTTCTTCACAAGTGCCAAGCCCAGCATATGTGGCACTGTAAGATCATAATGGAAAAGGACACGATCGAACCAGACAGATACTACGCATGCTATACACCTTTCTACTCAGGGTGGTTAGAAGACAACTGGGTTGGTTTAGGCAGGCCAGGGTTCAGCCGAGGCCACAGGATCATAGATGAGAGGGCTGAGGCTCAGGTCAAGTATAATCAACTACGCAAGAGTATCCGTGAATGCGAGAATGAACACCGTGAGATACACGAAACTAACAAGACACTGATTGAAGAATGGAAAGACATGGCCGTCCGTTCCAACAGAAAGCTGGAATATTTGGAGCGAGGCATAGTCGAGCTGGAGGTCATCAAGAGGGTTGAAGACTGTCAAAAGGCTGAGGAGAACGGAGGTGGACATCTGGACAGAGCATATCTACGACTAGGACTTCGCGAGCTAGGGAATATGTTCGATGGAATCAAGGATGCCGAGTCTGAGGAAGGTCCTTCTGGGACCAAGTAGGATAAGATTTCCTTTTTGCTTTATCAATGTAATAAAGCCAATGGCCATTAGTGACTTTATTTCTTGTTTATTATTTTAGTATCGTTTTGGATGCGTCTATTATTACATTAATGAAATGAGGCATTTAGCATTTAAGTTCTCCAAATTAATTTGCCGCTAGGCGTACCTCGGGCACAACGAGGTTCCCCAAGATAGGACACGCTTTATATTCCCCCACTATGTGTTTAAATATCGCAATATTTTGCATAATCCTCATTGACTTGGCTACTTTGTTTTGTTCTGTTTTCTTTATTTTTATTATTCCCCTCCCCCAACGTTGGTTCGCGCACTCTGGCATCATCATCATACTACACAAGATCCATGGGCCTTCCACCCTCTCCTCCTCCTAGTCCTCCCAAAGGAAGAAATAAAGGCAAGGGAAAAATGGAAGATTTGGGCAACACAACACCAGTTGAACGGGTAGAGGCCACTGACGGCCAGGGTAATCAAGTTTAGAACGAGGCTATGTCACAGCTAGAACAAAGGTTGGTAAAGCTCCAAGGACAGCTTGAGCAAGTCCGGAATTTGGCAAACCTATCATTCACACTCAGTGTTCCAGACGTCAACACCCAAAATACCATACCTCCACAAAACACCCCAAACAAGCAGAATCGTCCCACAGTTCATCACCACACCACTCAACCAAAGCATCAAACTCTCCCAACACAATACAATGCTTGCCACACTCCAAGAAATGCTCCACTACTCGTTCCCGAGCCACAGAATTCCAAAAATGACCACCTCTACACCCAAGCACCAGGCCATCACAACAACCCCATCCACGTGGAGACTATGCCACACTCCACCCGACCCATTTCTTACACACCAGAGTCTAGTGAAAAGGATTTTCTTATTAAGAATTTGGCTGAAGAACTTAAGAAGCTAACCAGCCAGGTTCAAGGCGTTGAGGGAAGCAAAGGCGTCGAGGGCCTAAACTACGAAGACCTCTGCATAAAGCCTGATGTCGAACTGCCTGAGGGGTACAAACCTCCTAAGTTCGAGATGTTCCATAGTACAGGTGATCTGAAGGTCCATCTTAGGACCTACTGTGATAAGCTGGTTGGAGTAGGGAAAGATGAAAGATTCGCATGAAGCTATTCAAGAGGAGCTTAACAGGAGACGCTCTGTCTTGGTACATCAGCCAAGACCCTAGGAAATGTCAAATTGGGTAAGCATGGCGTCAGACTTCATGAACCGGTTCAGGTTTAATACAGAGAATGCACTAGGTGTGTTCTATATTCAGAATCTTAAGAAGAAGCCCACGGAAACTTTTCGCGAGTATTCTACTCGCGTAAGATCTGAAGCTGCTAAGGTCAGGCCCACCTTAGATGAAGAACAAATGAATAAGTTCTTTTTCCGAGCCCAGGATCTACAATATTACGAGCGGTTGATGGTGATTGAGAACCATAAATTCTCTGATATTATCAAATTGGGTGAGAGAATTGAGGAAGGAATCAAAAGCGGTATGGTCACCAACTTTGAAACCTTACAAGCTACAAATAAGGCCCTGCAATTTGGTGGTGTGTCCAAGAAGAGAGATGTGGGAGCCGTGATGGCTTCACAGAGAACCAAATCCCCATTGAAATATCAAATCTACCAAACACCCCCACTTACATATCAGCCAACGCCTCCACAAACTTACCAAGAACCCTCGCCCGCATACCGGTCAGCACCTCCACCAACATATCAGTCATCTCCACCACCTACCTATCAGCCTATTTCTCCAAGATATTCCCATCCCGCTCCTATTTACCATACCTATAACTCTTAACAATCCCATTATCAGTCACCCCTGCTCGCCAAAATTTCCCGATCCAACTTTAATCGCAGACCTCCCAAACAATACACTATCATTGCTTAACCTATCGACCAGCTGTATGAGAAACTGAAAGTTGCTGGTTATGTAACTCCTATCCTTTCTGTGACCCCTGAGAATCCCTCTCAGTAGGTTAATCCAAATATAACTTGTGCATCCCATTCTGGCATGAAGGGAAACACAATCGATGAATGCCGCTCCCTAAAGGACAAGATACAGTCCCTAATTGACAACAAGATCATTGTAGCAAAGGAATCCACTCCCAATGTATGCAACAATCCACTCCCAGACCATAAGGGTGTAGGTATCAACATGATCGAAGTAGAAGAAGATTGATACCCAGAGGGGTCGATTGGGTTGATCATAGAAGGTGATGACCCGAAGAAGCCATCAGTCACCCTTAATCCTATCATAGTCCAGATTTAGCCATCTGGAGATGCTGAAATAGCTGCGTCAGTACCTTTTGAGTTTGAAGCTGCAAAGGCACATGTGCCGTTTGACGCCGAAGTTATGCCACCTGCAAATGCGCCTACACCATTTGAGGTTGCGGTTATGCCACATGCTAAGGCATATGTTCCGTTTGAAGTAAGGATAGCTGCACCAATCACAGTGGCGGTGTCAACCACGCCACCTTTCCGCAACAATGCCATACCATGGGATTATGTAGCCGAGGCAAGAAGGAAAAGCAAAGTCAAGATCGAAGAAGCTACTGTTGCACAGGGAATGACAAGGACCGACAGGGTCTACACACCAGAACACTTGGCGGAATCAAGCAAACAGGCTTCCAACATGCCACCCATCATTGAGACAGGCCAAGATGACTTTCAGAGGAAGGTGCGGGCCAAAGAGTACTCTATCATTGACCAGTTGAACAAAACCCCATCTCAGATATCCACCCTGTCACTGCTGTAAAATTCAAAGGCACACAGAAATGCTTTGATGAAAGTGTTGAACGAAGCATGTGTGCCAAACAATATCTCTAATGGAGAAATGGCCAATATGGTATGCCAAGTGCTGGAGAGCCATAAGATCACCTTTCACGAAGATGAGCTGCCTCTCGAGGGGTTGGGTCATAACAATGCCCTGCACATCACCGTGCAATGTGAAGACTACTTCATCACCAGGATTCTGATCGACGGGGGATCTAGTCTCAATATCTATCCATTGACAACGCTCAAGAAATGAGGCAAAGGGATGTACGTGATAAGAGAGGGGCATCGGCGAAATCAACCTTTGTTTGCAAATGGGGCCTACATGGTTCGAAATTGATTTTCAGGTGATAAACATATCGGCGTCCTACAATCTGCTACTAGGACGGCCATGGATACATGCTGCTGTGGCCGTGGCATCAACGCTGCATCAAGCAATAAAATTTGAATGGAACCATCAAGAAGTAATTATCCACGGAGACGGAAGCAACCCTTTTTACAGTCGCCAGACTTTTCCGGTAGTCGAAGGTAGAAGGAAGATGGGTGGAGAAACTTACCACCACATTGAACGAGTCAACGCAGTGGATAAAGAAAAATGGTGGTATAGCAAAATCGAGAGTATACTAAACTGGAGTGGGTGCGAGACAGGCAAAGGACTCGGCAAGAATCTCCAAGGAATCTCCAAACCTATAAAGCTCATGGGCCATGGCACCACCTTCGGTCTGGGATACAAATATACTTGGCAAGAGTATAATGATTGGTTGCCACCATGGAGCGGTTCCTTTTACCCACTGGAGCAGCCAATACCACACCTGGAGCAGACCTTTCAGCAGGCCGATGTTATATGGGGGTCAGAGGAAGAAGAAGCACTCGCAGCATTAACGAATATATTCCTGGAAGAGGATGACATGGATTGTTGCATCATTTTTGAGGAGGAGGGGGAGGAAGGCCCTTCCATCCAGACCATGAACAACGGAGCATCACTTAAGAACTGGACCATCAGAACAGCCAGGGACTGACGAGCCTCGGGGTAGCAAGGCTAAACAAGCATTGTTCATTGTCCTTTACTAAATGATTTCCTTTTTCGCATTTTTCTATTCCTGCAATAAGAGCTTCAATGATCAAAACATTTGTCCAATATTCAAAAGCACTTTTACGTTTTTATGAATCAATATTTATTACTATCATTTTCCTCTCATTACTTTATCTATACAGCATTAATATTACTTGTCTTGATGAACCGATGACTGTGACATGTAATGAGGCAACGTAACAAACAGACATCTATTCAGAAGAAGAGGATGATATACCTAATGAAATTGTCAGAGAAGTCGAGAATTTTGAGAACAGACCTAAGTCCAACCTGGACGAAACTGAGGTTGTCAACCTGGGTGATTCAGAGAATGTCAAAGAAACTCGTATCAGCATCCATTTGTCGCCGCCAGAGAAAGAGGAATACACGCAGTTCTTGAAAGAGTATGAGAACATATTTGCATGGGTGTAGGACGACATGACTTGTCTGAGTACATCCATTGTGGCTCACAAATTACCAACCAATCCAATGTGTCCACCGGTAAAGCAAAAGCTCAGAAAGTTCAAGCCTGACATGAGTTTGAAAATCAAGGAAGAAGTCACCAAGAAAATCAACGCCAAGGTTCTCAGGGTAGTGGAGTATCCAACATGGTTAGCTAACATCGTGCCAGTGCCGAAGAAAGATGGGAAGGTCAGAGTCTGTGTCGACTACCGGGATCCTAACCGGTCCAGTCCAAAGGATGATTTCCCATTTCCAAACATACACATCCTGATTGACAATTGCGCCAAACATGAACTTCAGTCGTTCGTGGATTGTTTTGTTGGTTACCATCAGATCTGGATGGATGAGGAAGATGCTGAGAAAACAGCTTTCATTACGCCGTGGGGAGTTTACTACTACAACATGATGCCATTCGGCCTAAAGAATGTTGGGGACACCTATATGAGAGTTATGACCACTATCTTCCACGATATAATACACAAGGAGATTGAGGTATATGTGCACGATGTTATTATCAAGTCCAAGAAAGCTACCGACCACATAGAAGATCTAAGGAAATTCTTCAATAGGTTGCGAAAATACAATCTGAAACTAAACCCTGCAAAGTGTGCATTCGGGGTTCCTGCTGGGAAATTGCTTGGATTCATTGTCAGCCGTCGAGGGATAGAATTGGATCCGTCAAAGGTTAAAGCCATCCAAGAGTTACCACCTCCAAGGAACAAGAAATATGTGATGAGTTTCTTAGGGCGCCTTAACTACATCAGCCAGTTCATAGCACAGTCTACAGTCATATGTGAGCCGATTTTCAAGATGCTAAAGAAGGATGATGCGACCAAATGGACCGAGGATTGTAAAAAGGCATTCGACAGAATTAACGAATACCTACCAACACTGACAGTCTTGGTACCGCTAGAGCCAGGTAGACCCTTGTTACTCTACCTTGCAATATTAGATGGATCCTTCGGCAGCGTTCTGGGGCAGCACGACAAAACGGGGAGAAAAGAACAGGCTATTTATTATCTGAGCAAGAAGTTCACTCCGTACGAGGCACGATATTCTTTATTGGAACGTACCTGCTGTGCTTTAACTTGGGTAGCACAGAAGCTGAGGCATTACTTCTGTGCCTACACGACATATCTCATATCAAGAATGGACCCCTTGAAATACATCTTTCAGAAACCCATGCCCACTGGCAAGCTAGCCAAGTGGAAAATCCTGCTAAGTGAGTTCGACATTGTTTATGTGACTCAGAAAGCAGTCAAGGGACAAGTACTGGTACACCATATTGCTGAGAATCCCGTGGACAGAGAATACGAACCCCTGCAAACGTATTTTCCCGACGAAGAGGTATCATTCATAGGAGAAGACATTGCAGAACCCTATGACGGTTGGAGAATGTTCTTTGATGGGGAGGAAAATTTCAAAGGAGTCGGCATTGGAGCTGTCCTGATATCGAAAACTGGTCAACATTATCCGGTGTCTGCTAAAGTCAGATTCCCCTGCACCAACAATATAGCGAAATATGAAGCCTGAATCTTAGGGATCAATATGGCCATTGACATGAACGTCCAGGAGCTGTTAGTGATTGGTGACTCAGATTTGCTAATACACCAAGTACAAGGAGAATGGGCTACTAATAATTCCAAGATACTGTCGTATCTGCACCAAGTGCAGGAATTGAGAAAGAGGTTCATGAAGATAGAATGTCGGCATGTCCCTAGAATTCAGAACGAGTTCGCCGATGCATTGTCCACTCTATCGTCCATGATACAACACCCAGATAAGAACTTCATTGACCTTATTCCAGTGAAGATCCATAGCCAGCCAGCCTACTGTGCCCATGTTGAAGAAGAAGCAGACGAAAAACCATGGTTCCACGACATCAAGGAGTATTTGTCAAAGGGAGAATACCCAGAGCTCGCAAATCATACTAAAAAACGCACGCTCCGGAGATTGTCCAACAACTTCTTTCACAACGGAGGAATCCTATATCAGAGGACTCCCGATTTGGGATTATTGAGATGTGTTGATGCAAAGGAAGCCTCCAAGCTACTTGAGGAGATTCATGCGGGGACCTGCAGCCCGCATATGAATGGTTTTGTTTTGGCTAAGAAGATACTCAGAGCAGGTTATTTTTGGATGACTATTGAAACGGACTGCATCCAGTATGTCCGGAAATGCTACCGATGTCAGGTACCTGCGGATATGATAAAGGCATCCCCAAATGAGCTCAACACAACAAGCTCACCTTGGCCATTCGATGCTTGGGGAATGGACGTCATTGGACCGATCGAGCCTACCGCATCCAACGGGCACAGGTTTATCTTGGTAGCAATTGACTATTTCACTAAATGGGTTGAAGTAGCATCCTACAAAGCAGTGACTAAGAAAGTCGTAGAAGACTTTTTCCTCGACCGCATTGTTTGTCGATTTGGAGTTCCAGAGTCAATCATCACTGACAATGGTTTCAATCTCAACAACGACCTGATGAAAGCTATGTGCGATACTTTCAAAATCAAGAACAAGAATTCCACAGCCCATAGACCTCTGATAAATGGAGCTATAGAAGCTGCCAACAAGAACGTCAAGAAAATACCGAGGAAGATGATAAAGAAGCAAAAACAGTGGCACGAGAAGTTATCATTTGCTTTACTAGGATACCGCACCACAGTCTGCACGTCAACCGGGGCAACCCCTTACATGTTGGTTTATGGTACAGAAGTTGTCATTCCTGTCGAAGTTGAGATTCCATCCTTAAGGATCATACAAGAAGCTGAGCTCAGCGATGCAGAGTGGATAAATAGACGTTATGAGCAACTGGCCCTCATAGACGGAAAAAGGATGAATGCAGTATGTCACGGGCAGCTTTATCAGAATAGAATGACCCGAGCTTTCAACAAAAGAGTCAAGCCAAGACAGTTCGCACCGGGGCAGCTGGTGTTGTAGAAGATCTTTCCACATCAAGATGAAGCTAAAGGGAAGTTTTCTCCCAACTTGCAAGGTCCGTATATGGTCCACCGAGTACTAACAAGGGGAGCTCTTACACTTGCAGAAATTGACGGAGAAGTCTGGCCAAAGCCAATCAATTCAGATGTAGTCAAACGCTACTATGTGTAATCCTTTATGATTTTATCAATGATGTAAATTGAACTACGCTTGACCTGATTCCTGTTTAAGAGGGGATACGTAGGCAGCCCTATGGCAATTCAATAAAAATCTCATTTTCCCCCGTAATTGGAAACTGGGGCAGAATTTTGAGGAGGACCCTCAAAATTCTGAAGCAAGTTCAGCCAATCGCCGCACGAGCAATAGTCAAAAGCATCAACCCATCAAACTGGGGCAGAATTTTGAGGAGGACCCTCAAAATTCTGAAGCAAGTTCAGCCAATCGCCGCACGAGCAATAGTCAAAAGCATCAACCCATCAAACTGGGGCAGAATTTTGAGGAGGACCCTAAAATTTTCGTAGCATGAGAGGTTGCAATGTTTTGAACCGTGTCACGGTCATCGGTTCATCCAAACTATTTTTAAATGTATGTTTATACTATATCTTTACAAAACCATGCATACTTATTGTAAAATACAGCTCTGTTTAGCAAACGCTACCCTGATGATATGAACAAGATCATCAGACCAAGTGTACAAGTCAAGCAGAGCCAGCGGGGATACGAACCAACCTTCCCCATTTATAGAACTCATGACTTTTATTGGATGCAGGAACAAAGAATAAAACACGCAAAGAACTCACATATTGAAACACAGTTGCAAATACTAAAGCTCAGTGTCCACACAAAGAACGAACTTGTTTAGAGTTACGAAAACCATCGCATTTTCCGACATTTGTCGTCATCACAAACAAACAATGCTCCGCAGTCACAATGCTCGTAGTACCGCAATCTACTACCAGCTAAGAAATTCTGCTATCATTTATTTAATCTTGCATAAGGCTAACTTTCTGCCTTCCACTTGCATAAGGCTAACTTTATGCCTTCTGTTTTCATGAGGCTAAGCTCTGTCTCCATCTGCATGAGGTTAAGCTCTACCTCCACTTTCATAAGGTTTACACAATATTTTGATTTCGAGTATTTCCTTATGTGTGTGATATTCTCCTTGATTGGTACTGATTCCCCGTGATTAGGACCTCATTTGAGGATTCTCTTGCTGATTTCCGGAATTAAACAATGAATAAGGCTGTCAAATTGATTCACATATGCACTTTCGTTAATTAGGATATTCTGCATCTAGTCTTAATCACATGTTATATACTTTTACTACTTCTTATATGTTAACATCAGCTTTGCAGTGATTTCTTTCCTTGTTTATTACTGTTGATTGTCGTTTGAACCATGACTACTTAATTCAAGGAAGGCTTAACCTTAATTTGATCCTAATTAGTGTCTACTTCCATGATTGTGGTGAACTATTACTTGTTACCTTATTTCTGCCTATTCTAAAAACTATATATACTCTATTCTTTCATTGTCAAGAAAAAGACGAACACACACACACATACATACTCTCTACTGTTCTCTTTATGAGTACCTGCTATTATCAGTCGGCTGCAAGCCAAGACTGATTATTCTACTTGCTTATTCTTCATTCTGTGTTTGTCATCTACTAACTGGTATGTCCCCAATTTAGTTTAAGCTTCAAAACAACATGTTTCTTTTGGTATTTAATTCATCATGTTTCTAATATTCTTTCCCTTATGGTGTTGTTGTTCAACTTGCAATTAGTATGTCTACTTTATTGCTTTAATTCTTAATGCCTCCCCTTTAGCCTAAACATGTTTACTACCCCCGTTGCATGTTTTCAGCATGATTTTGCTTCACTCATGTCTTCTCTGATTCCTAGAATACCACAATGTGCACTATATGTTACTTAGTCTATGTATAATCCTGAACATATGTTGTACCTAGAACCTTTTTCTCCGAACCTGTATGTGTCCCTGCTTATTATATGTTTTCCCTATATGCTTCATACTTGTCCCCTACCCCTCAGTCCCTGCTTGTGATTTTTGAACTGGTTTGGTTCTTGCTTCTTGTTCTATGTGCACCGTTCTTATCTTGAGACTCTGATTGTTCTACCCTCTCAAATTGTTTTCACTAAGTAACACTCTTCTATTGTTCTTCAAAACTTATTTCAAACAAGTTATTTTCAAAACTGTTTTCCTGCTTGATCTTTTCGAAACTATATCAAGCACTCTCACTATACTCTTAGAAGTTTAGGTTCTACCCCTCTAATGTGTGACTGTTTTAGGGTCTCACGAGACCCCTCTGAACTCTGATGCATTAGAGCTAACCTTTCCACACTGCACTTACTCATTGGTCATGAAAATCTGGGTGTGAGCACTGCCCGGGATTCCTTGAGGTCCTTAAGGAACTCTGACATACCCGGATTATATGAAAGGCTGTGAAACACCTGCTGGCATGGAGAATTATGGAGATCTTGGGCTTATTAGTAAGCTCCCGATAGTATAACTTCTTTTTCCTTATTCATTTATGTAATTCATGCAAATGGCCTGTAATAATTATTTGTAAACAACTATTGGGGATGGATAGTGAAAAAGGAAAAGGGTAGATATGCATGTTATAAGTATTAAAGGGTAGAAACCATGCTATTAGGTTTATGTTCCTACTTGCGCAATAGAAATCACGTTTAGGGCCAACATGTGCAAATCATGCATTAGAAATCATGTTTCCTAGGTCTCATGTCTACTGCTTTCAGCATACCATTTTGATATTATTGTAATATCACTTAGAAAGTCCTGAGTTAAGGTAAATAATGCTAAAACTGGTATCTCCTATAATTACGTTTTATACTGCTATGCACGCTTAGAAATCATGTTCTAGGATAAACAACACTAAAATAAACCGTCAGCTTTGCATATTCTGAAAATCATGCTTACTGCTATAATATTGTGCATTTAGAGATCATGCCTAGGATTCTGCATATGCATCGTTCTGTATCCCTATCTGTGCATTAGATACCATGTTTTAGGCTTTGATGCATGCCCGTTTAAGTACACCTAGTCTAACTATTAATGCATAAAAAAGGAATAAAACAACTTCACTTAGTTTCCCTCAAACAATTCTGTATTCCGAACAACCTAGAACAACATGTTTGGATAATATAATTTCAAAACAGTTTTCTTAATTCTGGAAATTGGTATACATTGTCCTCCCCCCCCCCCCCCCCCCCCCCCCCCCCCGCCTAGGCAAGCCATAGGTGATCAAATTGTTAAAAACTGGAAATCTACCTCTTTTGTGTATGCTTCCTAATCCTCAACAGGTTTTACATCAGTAGGCAAACTGATTAGGGCCCCTTTCTGAGTTATAAAACAAGTCTGCATATCTGTTATATTCTAAACTCAACTAGACACCATGCCTTAGGGTTCCAGTTAGCAATACTTCCCTTAATTATGTTTGAGTCGTACTGTCTATTTGCATTACTTGTGGAGGTAAATTTGATCCTTTTATCTGTTTTCTTTGTTCCCATTTTACTGAAGTCCTATGTGCCTTTTGTTTGTCGCCTTAGTATTTTTCCCTTTAAACCTAAGGGTCTGCCTAGAACTACCCCTATAGGTAGAGGTCCTAAACTCCTCCAGGGCCATTAAGAAGGTACGGGTAACAGCACGCAATAGAGGTCGATGACCAACACTCGCTTTAATAACCACTAAGGGGTGGGAAGGGTAGATATGGACATGATGACTGGTGCACTAATACCACGTGTAGCCCCTCTTTGAGGAGTGATTACCGGGTATTGTAGTGATGTGATCCATATAACAAACAACTTAGGACTCCCCCATATCCTTCATATTCATGTTAGATTACAACTCTTTCAATAACCTTTACTTAGATATTAAATATTTTCAAAATATTAGTAACACATGTGTGCTTAGATCGCGAATCTTTCAAAACCCTATACTTGTTTTAAACATTAATTGACTATTTGCAACTTGCTTAAATTCACAAAGTCGTTTGGCCGGGAACCACAGTTGTGGGTTCCGAGGGGTGCCTAACACCTTCCCCTTGGATTAATTTCAAGCCCTTACCGTGTCTCTGGTTATCTAATCTTGTTTGTAAATGAACCTAAATAGGTGCCCTAACACACCTTAAAATCGTTAGGTGGGGACTCTTTGAATCCTTGCATACCCCCTTTTCAAAAGGAAATGAGTTGTCCCAATAATGTCAAAAACCCTGACCGATCTGATCGGAGAAGGAAAAAGGGGGCGCGACAAGCCCTATGACATGTATTACGTATAAGGCTTAAAGTTATCAGTGGTAGATTATAAATAGGATAAAAGTTACAAAGTATGAGGTGAGATTAGGTTGTCATTGCAAAGATGAATAGTAATGAGGAAGCATAAAAGGACTTAGCTTTATACATATAGGATAAGCAGCGAGAGAGTAACCTAGAGTTGGGCATCAGACCTCGGTAATAATAAAAACAAAGCAAGTATTATGGTATAGTATGACCTACCTAGATGCAGTAAAGCAATAAGGATAGATAACAGAGGCTATGAAAAAATATAGCAATAGACATAAGTTCGTCAAAGTACCGAGCGAAGAACTTTGGTACACCTATAGATGCCGAGAGGGACAACTTGTCATATTTCTGTAGATGTTCGCAAAGTGAGGCCTAGGAATTGGCTAAAAGCTAGAGGAAAAAGAGAGAAGAGTCTCATAGGCACACATACAATTATAGAGTCGTAGAGGTTGCAGACAGATGGAAGGACCTGTTATGAGATTGGAAGAATTTTGACCACGGGGCATGGTGTGAGAAACCGGTCTAAAGGGGGAATACGCTGGATTAATTTTTAGAACAGTTTCCTAGATGGAAAAAACATTATTATAGTATTCATAAGAGCTATTGGTTATGTGACTGGTAAGCGCATCATTCAACATTCGAGGACAATAGTTTCAAATGGGGTAATGATGTTACACCCTATGTTTTCGTACGTAAGAGTATGTCGTAAGTCAATTGATATAAGTTCAAAAATGAGATAATATTTGATAGTACATAAATTAAGTTAATAATATTACCTTGGAGGGTACAAATATTGAATATCACGAACTTCAATTACCAAGAGGGTTGAAAGGTTTAGAAGCTAAACAAATAGAAGAAAATAAGATTTGTCGAAAGTCGACAAGTTGTGAATGTTATAACATGTACTTTTTGGGTGAGACTAGGATTCTTAAAATTATAAGGAGGTTATCGTATGAGTTATTTAAGTTTTATGATATCTCGTGTTATGTTTTGAAGTCAAATGAGTTGTGGAACACAAGTTGGCAAAGGTCATCACAAGTTACAATCAAAATGTGCTGAAAATTAGGCCAAATGTAGCTGAGATTTTCTCCCAATATACTAGGAATTATGGGATTATCCACCTATAAAATTGAATATATACGATTCTAGTTTCTAAGTCATTATACCAGTTGTCGATACGACATTAGAGTAGAGTGATATTCGCATTTTCGTTAGACTACGCATGCAACTCCCATTTGGAGCCACTTAGGCGGTGGAGGATTCTCCAACCTTTAAAGATCGGGGAAAGGCTCATTTCGGTTCATTTTTCGACCCAAACAGATCCTATACTCTCCCAAAATTCTCTCAAATCAATCTCCATGATTCTAGAGTGAAAACCAAAGAAAAACATATGAATCAAACATTAGAAATCTCGTCGTGCTAGTGAGTTTCTTGGTCTTCTTGTGGTTGCTGATTTTGGTGTGGTTCCAGCTCATGTGGGTTATTTTTAGTGTTATATGTTCTGGAAAATACTCTTCTTAGGGTTTCATATCAACCCTAAGTGATTTCAGGTATTTCAAAGCGATTCTAGTGCCGAGAAACCCGAAGTGCTTGCTAGTTTCTCTTCCTTGTTCTTGTGGATGCATTGGAAGGATACCTCGTGGTGAATTAATCACAAATTTGATTTGTTCCATCTGTTTGAAGGTTAGGATCCTCTAACTCTACATGTATTTGAGTTTATCCAAGTTATGGCTAAGTCGATGAATCTAAAACTTGTGAGATATCGATCGTAAGGCTTGTTAGTAATGTTGTTGATTGTTGGATTGTTTGGGAGGTGTTATTGCTGATTTATGGATGGAAAATTTATGGAATAACCTGAGTATATTATGTTGCTATTATAAACATTTTCCTGAATATAAATAAGAGGGAAAGGGTTCAAAATATAGTGTTATTAGACATAAACCGAGCTTGCCACTCGACGTGTTATTGTGTTGGTTGTGTTCCATATAGCTACTGGTTGTTGTTTGGGTTGTGCAGCAATATAAGACATCGTAAATGTAACAAAACCAGGGGATATTCTGCCTGTTTCAATATAGAATGATATTGTCGTTCATTGTACATTAGGTGTACGTTTCGTAACTTAATGATAGCATTATTATCGTGGTTGTAGATTAAGGTGCGACCAGTTGAGTTCAGTATGGTTATTTGGACAGATTATTACAGGTATGTTTAGGCTAAGACTTTCCATCATATATATATATATATATATATATATGCAGTATTATAGTATTTTCATCACCATCGAGCTATAATCGGTAGGTATGCCCCTATTGGGCAGTATTATAATATTTTCACCACCATCGAGCTATAATCGGCGGGCAGGCCTCTATTGGGCAACCTATGATCAGATGATAAGTTATATAACGAGCCTACTGTGGCTGAGTGCCTATGAGTGAGCCTAGAATGGCTGAGATACCAAGCCTAGTATGGTCGAGCGCCTATGAGAGAGCCTACTACAGAAGAGCAGTTATATATACAGAGCCTTATAGGCCAGGACAACTATCTTATATACTATATTGAGAGAGTTGAGTCAGTATCACAGTTAAGCATATCTTCAGATCATCTTTGACTCCCAATTATTTTCAATTATTATATTATTAGTTTAGTCTCAGCTTTCTTCTATTGTCTTAGATACGATGTATATTATTTCGTTCTAATGTCCCTTCTGGTAGGGACGCTGCATCTCATGCATGCCAGTCCCGATAAACAGCTGGATAGACCTTCCCAATAGACAGATCCAAACATCAGCTTGGTTGGTAAGCTCTACTTCCCCGGAGTTACCAATTCTAGATCTTGTAGTCCATTTTATATATACAAGTTTGATTGGTAGGTCGAGATCCCGTCCTAACCATGATAAAATTTAGTTATCTCTCGAGGCTTGTAGATGAGTCCTGTATATTTTACATATTAGTAGATGTTCATGGAGGCCTCGTCGTCCTACACAGTTATACATATGAGCTTTTGGGTATGTTTACCCTTCAGATGAGAGAGACGTTATCTTCATATATTTTTGAATGTGTCCCTGTCGATCTTGATTGGTATTGTCAGCTTGCAAGTAGGACTCGTTGGCCTAAGTTGAGGGTTACCCATCCAGAGTTCACAATTATAGAGTGGTACGCTCGGGCAGAGTATGGCACCAGGTATCGGCCATGCCCCAGAGAGCCAAAAATGATAAACTCCAACAAAAACTTGAGAAACTCCGAGTTAACTCCAAGACCAAGAAGATTCTTTCCTCCTCGATAAAACATACACTATTTATCACATGAGGAGGAATACTTTTGGAGAAGGCTTAAAAAGGCACTACAAACATGAATGATTACATTGCCAAGGCTCGTGAATTGGAGTCAACTGCTCTCAAGAACCTCCCTACTCGGACCGTTGCTTCTGGATCTTCGAACACTAGCTACGAGTATTCGAGAACCAAAGATGAAGAAGAATAAGAAGAAGAATACAAGGATGAAGGCCTTGGTCCGGATGGGGAACAACCTCCACCTGCAAATAAAGCCGAAAACATTTCCCTTCCTTCGAACTCCGCAAGCAAAAACAATATGTGTTTATATATATATATATATATATATATATATATATATATATATATATATATATGTGTGTGTGTGTGTGTGTGTGTGTGTGTGTGACTTTTTTTGTAACTATGCCTAAACATGTTTAAGTTTGGCCTTTTTAAAAATGAAAGAAATCTTTTGCTTACGTATTGTGCAACGAAAATTCCTTTTACTTAACTGATAAAGATCGAAACTCTTTTTTAATTTATTCGATAACTTTGATCTCAGGCATTCACGCTTCCGGTATCTTCCCTTTGACTATGAAGGTTTCATAAGAGATGGCCCCTATGTTTGCGGTGCTCTTGAAGAGGACGTCTCTTGTTCATTCCAGCACAAGCATTTGAAGTTTTAATTAAATTTCAACGGAAAATAATATAAAATATCATTTGGACAGAAATGAGATAAAAACAAAAGGACCCTGATTTATTCCTTCCATCTTTAAAAGTACAATTAGATAAACATTTATTTTCTTAAGTAAATAAAGTAGCCAATATATGTGGCTAACTTGTAAAACTTATTTCTATGGGGATGAATATGCCATCCCCCGTCCTGATAAAATATAGACCCCGGATCTAACAGTCCCGGCCTTCATGACGCTTTTAGTGCCTTAGTATGCAATAGTTCCCCCGGCATCCCCTAGTGTTCGGGTGCTAAGTATGAGAATTCGAAAACTTTAGATCCTTCTATCTCCGATGACCCTTTCTTCGTAGTATACTTTTCATTGATACCTCATTCAAAACCTTGCCAGAAAAACCCAATTTGGACAAAAGCTTGACGAAGGGAAAAAAGGTGCAACATATACTTTTAGAATCAACAAGGATCTTCAGCAATAATGCCTTTTGAGGTGAGTCATATTCCAATTGCTTGACAATTTAACCCCATCTTGATTCCCAATTTATATGAACCTTTACTGGTTATAGAAATTTGGTACGGTCCTTCCTATGTTGGTCTCGGCTTCCCGACATTAATTTCTCGATTACTTTGAGTTGCTTTTCTCAAAGCCAAATCTACGACTTTGAAATATCGAAGATTTGCTCTATGTTTGTGATATATTTCCATTCTTTTATTTTGTGCAACCATCCTTACATACGTCAAATTTTGATGCTCTTCAAGCAAATCCAGTTTAATCAATAATGCTTCATTATTTTCCTTGTCGTTTGATCTGGAATACCTTATGGTCGACTCCCCAATCACTACCGGGATCAAAGATTCCTCACCGTACACAAGTAAAAATGGTGTTGTACCCATGCTCGATTTTGTCGTTGTTCGATACACCCATCAACACCTGGTAACTCATCCAGCCAATTGCCTTTATCAACTTCTAACTTCTTTTTGAGATTCTGAATTATTATCTTAGTTGTGAACTGTGCTTGTCTGTTAGCACTTGGATGGTACGGAGAAGATGTAATCTGTTTGATCTCTAATCTTTCCAAAAACTTTGTGACTTTGGAACCTATAAATTGCGGCCCATTGTCACAAGCTATTTCATTTGGTATTCAAAACCGATAGATGATGGGGTCCTATATGAATTCTATCACTTCCTGTTCTCCGATCATTTTGTATGCACTTTCTTCAACCCATTTAGTAAAATAGTCAGTTAAAATCAAAAGAATCTTACTTGCCCGGATCCTTTTGGTAAGGTACCAACTATGTTCATTACCCATTTCATAAATTGCCATGGTCATATTCCCGAATGCAAAGGTTTAGCCGATTGATGCACTAATTGTGCATGACGCTGACACTTATCATATTTTTGTAAAAATGTTCGCATCTTGAGAACCAATGAGTTTGCACTGAAGTGGTTCCCACACACTCCTTCGTGAACTTCCCTCATCACGTAATCAGCCTCCGATGTCCCTAAAAATCGAGCCAATATTCCTTGAGAATACTTCCAGTACAATTTATTGTCAACAAGACAGTAACGAGCTACTTAGTCCGTAGTGCTAGGGATGCTTTTGGATCTTCAGGAAATTTTCCATGCCTTAAAAAACTCTATAAACTCATTTCTTCAATCCCAAATTAAGTTGGTTGAGTTAACAACCGCACCATAATAAGATCCTTTTATCATCGTGGACGACCATAATTTGTCCAATGCGCCCGCCTGTACATTTTCTTCTCTCGATATGTGATGATCGACCATTCCCTGAACTGGGAAAGCAATACATGAACCTTATTCAAGTGTTATTGCATGCGCTCCTCCTAGGCGTAAAAAATTCCATACTAATGGTTCGCTACCCGCTGGGAGTCGTACTTTATTTTAATTACATATGACCCTAGTCCCCGAGCTAATCCAAGTCTTGTAAACATTGCCTCGTACTCGGCTTCATTTTTAGTTAATGTTACTGTTCCAATGACATGTCTCACAGTTTCTCCTGAAGGAGTGATTATTACTATCCTGATATTAGATACATTTACGTTGGAAGCTCTATCCATAAATAAGGTCCAAACACCAGACATCGTCCCAGATACTAACACTTGCTTCTTTATCAGCTAAAAGCATCAGTCTATGACTAAAATCTGTCACAAAGTCGGCCAAAACTTGTGACTTAATCACAGTCCTGGGTTTGTATTCAATGTCAAATTCACTAACTTTGACTACCCATTTAGCCAATCGACCCGATAATTCAGGTTTATTAAGGACATTTCACAAGGTAAAAGTTGTCACAACGACTATGGGATGACATTCAATATAAGGCCTATGCTTTAGAGATGAGACTACGAGAGCTAGGGCCAACTTTTCAATGTGCGGATAACGTGTTTCCACTCCCGATAAATCTTTACCACCATAATAAACAACAAATTGCGTATCTTCCTCCTCCCAGACCAGAACAACACTTACCGCTACTGTAACGACCCGACCGGCCATTTTGCGTATTAGGACCCCGTTCCCCCAAATATGACTTCCCATAGAGACTTCGTGTGATTTATGACTTGTGGGGATGGGTGGTTCAGGATTTTAAAGTGTTTAGAATGCTATAGGAACACTTGGTTCCATAAGGGTGGCCTTTTTAGCCAAGTTTGACTTCGGTCAACATTTTGATTAAACGACCTCGGAATTGAGTTCCGACATTTCCATTAGCTTCGTATGATGATTTCAGACTTGGACGTATGTTCATAACGGGTTTTCGATGAACCGAGAGCATTTCGGCGCCCAATATAGAAATAAGAATTTCCTTAAGTTTGAAATTTGGTTTTGAACGTGATTTAATGTTATCGAGGTTCGAAAGGAATTCCGAGACCGCAAATAGTTCCGTTATGTCATTTATGACTTGCCTGAAAAATTTGGTGTCATTCTGAGTAGTATAGGTCGGTCCGGCGCATTGTTAAAGAAATCATGAACTTGAAGTTCCTAAGTTATGATTCTAGGGGTTTTGGGGTGTGATTATGAGTTTTAGCGTTGTTTTGAGTGTTCCGAAGGCTCGAGCGAGTCCGTATTATTATTTAGGACTTGTTGGTATATTTGGATGGGGGCTCGGGTGGGCCCAGGTGCCTCTCGGGCACCAAACGAGGGTAAAATACCAGCTGATGCAACTGCTGGTGCACCTGATCTGATGTGACTGCAGGTGCGGTTTCCCAGTCGCAGGTGCGGGACCGCTCCTGCGGTCCCATGCATCGCAGATGCGACCCCAGGTGAGGCCCTCCTTTCTCACAGGTGCGGACAAAGGTCCGCAGAAGCGGAGCCGCAGGTGCGGTCTCCCCTCCGTAGGTGCGACCCCAGCCCCACTCGTCCAGCTCTGCAGGGGAGAGATTTTGCTCGCAGGTGCGGTCCTCGAGTCGCAGGTGCGAAATCACTGTAGACCAGGCAGTGTGTTCATTAAATACGGGAATCTTCACTTTCTTTCTCATTTTTCCTCCATTGTAAGTCCTTGAGGGCTTTGAATAAGGACTCCACTACTAACCACTATAAGGTAAGTTAATTCCACCCTAAAGTTAGTTTTAATTTATGAATTACTATTTAAATTTACTACTAAATTAGTGGAAAACCAAGATTTGGGTAGTAACTTAGGGTTCTTGAGGAATTTGATGAATTACTCATTTATTGCTATGAATTCAAGTAGAAATCGTATATTAACGATCCTTATGCTATGGGTGAGTGATTCCTTCGAAAACTTTCGGAATTCGAGCGTGCGGGCCCGGGGTTGAATTTTGGGAATTCTTTAAGAATGTTGAAATTATTGAATAAATAGGATAATTTCCCTACTTTGAACATGAATTGATATACTTGTACAATATTTGACTAGTTGCGAGTCCTCGGGTGTAGAGTTCAGAGTTTCGGGCGCATCCTTGGTCCGAGAGGTAGATTCGACACGAGGTGAGTCTCCTTTCTAACCTCGTAAGAGGGAATTGTCCCCATAGGTGTTCTATATGTTGTGTTTAATTGTTTGGGGGCTACGTGCGTACAAAGTGACGAAAGTCCACACATAGCGACTATTATGTCATGTCGGGTAGCTTTAGGGCTCACAAGCATGCTTTTATGTACCTTATATGTATCTTTAGGCATACTTTGAGTTGCTTATTATTCTTGAACTAGCACGAAAATGGTGGAAGGTTGCATCCGAATTCCCAGTTAGTTAATCCCTGTCACAAGTGTAGTCTCTACTGAGCTTATTGATAAATTCGGTATATATATATATATATATATATATATGTGTGTGTAAGCACCCGAGTCGCAGGTATTATTCGCGAGCGGGGTAAGATTTATGATAATTTGGTATAATGTGTTAGCACCCGAGTCGCAGGTATGATTCGCAAGCGAGGGAAACTTTATGATAATTCGGTATAATGTGTCAGCACTCGAGTCGCAGATATGATTCGTGAGCGGGGGAAGCTTTATGATAATTCTGTATAAATATACTAGCACTCGAGTAGCAGGTATGATTCATGAGCGGGGGAAGCTTTACGACCAAACAGTAATTAGATGTCTCCCTTACGGCTCCAGCCGGTTGTCTTATTCCTGTGTACGCATGACTATTTGGTACTGTTTCATGGATATTGGCTTGACAGATATTTGGGGGAAAGAAAAGTGGACATTGTTATTTTTTTCCAGTAGTTACCTGGGTTTCTGTGCTTGATACGCATTTGCTGCTCACTATCTTACATGCATGTTGTATTTCGTTATATACTGTCATATATTATACTATTGGACCTTAGTGAGTTTCAAGTCGACCTCTCGTCACTACTTCTTCGAGATTAGACGGGATACTCACTGGGTACATATTTATTTATGTACTCATGTTGCACTTCCGTACTTAACTGTACAGGTTCTGAGGCTGGTGCATCTGGTTATCAGACTGGAGCTAGATATTGACTGTAACAGACCTGACTTCACGGTGAGCTGCTTCTCCTGGCGATCCTCAGGCAGCACCATGGAGTTTGTTTTGCTTATGTTTCCGTCTATTTATTTTAGACAGTGGGATTGTATATTCTATCTTTTGTATATCCAGTTAGTATGCCCGTGATACTCGTGACACTAGTTCCTAGCACACACGTAGTATTTGTGTAGATTATGACCGTACATATATGCATATTTTGGACTCACACCTCATTATGACTGTTTTTTTTTTTTAAATTGGTTGATTACCCCTAATCGGTTAATAATCTAAGCTTTGTAACTTAGTATATATATTGATATGTTTAAGGCAAATGAGAAGGAACCATAGTAGTTAAATGTTGGCTTGCCTGACCCCGCTGTTGGGCGCCATCACGACCTGAGTTAGGATTCTGGGTCGTGACAGCTACTTCCGTGACCGCTAGATAAATTAACAATTTGTTAATTTCCATTGATTTTGACAACAACGGAAGAATAGACAGGTACCTTTCTAGGTCTTTAAATTCTTGTTGGCATTCCGGAGTCCATACGAAATCTTTCTTCTTTTTCAAAAACGAAAAAATGATGGCATTTCTTTGAAGACCTTGAAATAAACCTACTTAGAGCCTCCAACCTTCTAGTAACCTTTGTAATTCCTTCACAATTGTTAATTGGTCCAGGATATCCTCGATGCCTCTGATCTTTGAGACCAGAAACCTAGGAACTTTCCGAAACCAACCCCGAAAGTGCATTTTTAAGATTAAGCTTCATGTTATACTTTCTTAGAATTTCAAATGTCTATTGTAGATGAGACAAATGATTACCTGCATTAAGAGACTTGACCAACATATCATGAATATACACCTCCGTTATTTTACCAATTTGTTGTTCAAACATTTTTTTAACGAGCCTATGATAAGTGGCTCCGGCATTTTTAAGCCCAAAAGGCATCGCATTATAGCAGTATGTGCAAATATTTATGATAACCGATGTTTTTTCTTGATCTTCCTCGTTCATTCCATTTGATTATACCTGGAATATGCATAAAAAAGGCTCATTAACTCATGCCCGACGGTGGCATCAATCATTTGGTCAATGTTTGGCAATGGGAAAAAGTCCTTCGGGCATGCCTTATTCAAATCTATATAATCTACACACATCCTAAATGTTTTAGGTACTGCTACTACTATGTTTGCTATCCAATCAGGGTAATTTACCTCTCGAATTAAACCTATATTTAGCAACTGGGTTACCTCTTCTTTGAAAAACCTGTTTCTGACCTCTGTTATTGGTTGTTTCTTCTGTCTTACCGGAGGGAAGTTGACATCCAAACTCAGCTAGTGGATAGCCATCTCTAGTGTAATTCCTGTCATATATGAGTAAGACCATGCAAAACAATTAGCGTTACCTGTAAGAAAGTCAATATTTTTTTATCCGAATTTTAGACTCAACCCCGTTCCTAAGTGGAATTTTCTTTCTAAGAACTCTATGAACAAGGCCACTCATTCAAACTCTTATGTGGTTGATTTGGTCGCATATGTTTCCTCCAGTACCTATAAAGACCTCGGTACCTGATAAAAATCCGATGACTCCTCTTCTCCATTATCTTCAATCGGGGTGGAAGAGGGCACCAACTCCTGTAGTTACTATGTGCTTGTTTCTTTCCCCTTTGTACCGAATAAGGTTGTTGTGTTAATCTCTCTTGCATATGGTTGATACTCTCTTATCTATTTGACCCCTTCATGTCTGGGAAATTTCAGCAGTTGATGATATGTTGACGACACAACATTCATTTCGTGAATCCAAGTCCTTCCAAGGATCACGTTATATCCCATATCACCATCTACCACTTCGAACAGAGTGGTCTTCGTTAGGACTTCGGCATGCGTGGGCGGAAAAATCTCTCCTCAGGTCGTAACACTTGTAAAGTTGAACCCCGCTAAAAGCATTATTGTCGGAACTATGTTTTCGGTTAACTTTACTTGCTCTAAAATTCTCCATTGTATGATGTTGGCTGAACTACCTGGATCAACCAGTATACATTTAATTTTTAAATCTAAAATATTAAGAGATATTATCAAAGCATCTTTCTGTAGTAGAATAAGTCCGTCATCATCCTCTTCTGTAAAGGTGATGCCATCATTTGAAACTTCTCAAATCCTCTTGCTATGAGTTACCGCTATCTTCGTCTTCTTTGCTGCTGAAAATGTTACCCCATTTACTTAGTCTCTACCAAAGATTATATTTATCGTTAAGCGAGGCGACCTTCCAGTCAGTTTGGCTGGTTCCCTGGCGTCTCGATTTTTCCCATTATTACTTTTGGCTCGGTTACTTAGAAATTCTCTAAGGTGACCATTCTTCAACAATGTTGCCACCTCTTCCAAAAGGCGCCAGCAGTACCAAGTCCTATCACCATGTGTTCCATGGAACTCACACCATAGAGTAGGATCCCTTGGGCTAGGATCTGATCAGATTGGTTTCGAGTACCTAGTCTCTTTAATATTCCTCATCACCGACACTAATTCTACTAAGTTGATGTTAAAGTTATAGTCAGACAACCGAGGGTGTGCTAAATCCCCGGACCCCGAAGGTTCCTTCTCCGGTAAAGCTCTGCTACTTCGACCATGATACACCCTTATATCGGAAGCGAACCTATCTGACGATTGAAAACCTTTATTTCCTCACCCAAAAACTATTTTGTAAGGCTAAAAGTGACTCCTAGAATATCTTTGATCTTCATAGAAATTACTTTTGAATTTGACTTGATTCTGTCATTTAGAATATACCAAAGAACTTAGTTGATCATATTAATTATGTTTTTCGATTCATCATGATTATGGACATCTTCCCATGTTGTTGCCTGGAATTACTATAGAATTTCCTTTAGTTTCCTGGAGGCATAGAAACTCAATGGATTGAGATCTTCTGTGAATGCTTCTACTGCCTACTTGTCTGGTACCGCTGGCAACAACATCTTTTCCTTCTGATACTAGATCACGAACTCTCGCGATAGTTCGGATTCTCCTTGGGTGATTCTGAATATATTGGATTTTCTAGCTTGGATCTTTCCTACCCCAGCATGAGCATTAACGAAATAATCTCCAAGAATTTCAAAATAGCCAACGAAATGCTCAGGTAAAAAAAAACCATGTTAAAGAACCCTTCGTTAGGATTTCACCAAACTTTTTGAGTAAGACAAACTCGATCTCGTAAGGGGCCAAGTAATTTTCCTTTACTGTCGTATTATAACTTGTGATATGCTCCTCTAGATCCGAAGTCCCATCATACTTCACAATATCTGACATCTTGAATCTTTTCAGGATCAACTCTATGTCCACGCTCGGTTTGAACGACAGTTGTGTATATTTCTTTGAATTCGATCTATTCAACACCAGTGGTGCCCCGGGATCTGATCCATCCAAGCATGAAATTCTTTAGCATTGTGGTCTATTTGTTCATTCTTCTCTCTCATGAATCTCATGAGTTCGGTTTTGAAATCGTCGTTAGCATTATTGTCATTCCCGGATCCACTGCCGGCATCACGTGCTTCATTTTCATTAAAATTGTATCCTTCCTCAAAGAAAAATTATCGGTTCTTTGTGCTCTTTGATTTCCAGGCATGCTGGGAGGAATCTGAACTACTCTATTTGGGATATTGGAGGCAACTGAAAGTGCCTGCTTCAACTCAGTCATCACCTGTTCATACCTTGAGAGATGCTTCATAATTTCCCATTATTTTCTCTCTCAAGATTTTGACCTTTTCAAAAACATGTTCATCATCCGCATCATCGGGAGTTGTACTTATCAAATGACGAGGATTTCGTTCTTCGCATATTAGATTTGTCTCATCTCCGCCATTGTGAGTTTAACTAATTTAATTTTCCCGCTGGAACACATCCTCTCACTCGTTCTGTATTCCAACATTGTAAGCATTATTCACATCGTTAGTTGCCATATTTTATTTTTCTTTTTCTAAAAAAGGAATAAAAATTCGTTAGTAACAGATGAATGGATCAAAACAACTACATAATTGTATATGCCTCATGGTGGGTGCCAAACTGTTTACCAGTAAAATGGTACAATTGAATTTGTTATGTGGTTTATAGATACGTGAGTTAATTTAATCCAAAAATATGAAATAAAGAAGAACAGAGACGCGTAAAATAACTTAAAGTAAATACAAGTCTAGCTCTGAGTTTAGATTCTTCGATAGCAATAGCAAGAACAATATTAAGAATAAAGTAAAAAGAGCAATTTAATTGAATAAAAGCTGATTTTAACTTTTGCGTACATAATGTTTCATGTCCAATCAAGCTCTTCTTTAATGAGAATAAAACTCCTATTGAAGGTCGTATAACGGTTGGTCATTAATGCAAAGATTTATGGTACAGGATGCTCATTGAATGTTGTCTTTTCCAACTGATGCCTTACTTTCCAACTGATGTATTTTCCAAATCTTCGTTATGGTTTTCAATACTTTCAGAACTCACTCAGCACCGGTCACATTCTTGTATCATGTTCCAACTATTTTCTGACTCATATGTTACCTGTCTTTAGTTCTACATATCATCTCGTCATTCGTCCAACTGTCTCTATCCATTTTACCCCATATAGATAGTCCTCCTACTTTTCAGTGAGAAATTTATGTTACTAGGAAGTAGATAAGACCTCTTTTCTTGGCGGAAAAGTTACCGAACGGTTTTTAATACTTGAAAGGACGCACATCTTCTCGCATTTAATGACCCGAACACGTGTTATTCTTGATTCGACAAATATTTCTGCCAGTGTTCGAGGTATTCATGACCGCGAATTTTTCCGTCCATAAGCTTCTCCACTACTCATCACTTTTACCCATCACTTTTACAAATCTTTCTTCTTCTTTGAATTTTCATAGAACCTTATTACAAAATTCATCTTTCTTAGTACAATCTCACTATTCAAATTTCTTATCACCATATGGTCTGATACCGTTGTCCTCGGAAACTCTGTCTTTCTCTTCAGTGGTGGCCTAAAAAGAACAAAATAAAGGAAGTTGATATGAATTCGAACCTCCTACCATCAACTTCATCATACCCCTTCAACTTAACACCCAGTCAGACTTTCAAGTCCAAAAAGAACCCATCAATCTCAAAAATGACAAACAGTGGCATGTTCGTAGGTATCCTTCTTCCATTCGTATTTCTAACATTTCCATCGTGAAGAAAGAATGTGATTGGAATAACATTGAAATTTTATCCCCCAATGAGGTGGAAAGGCCACCTTCTCCGAACCAAGGTTCATGTATGTTTATACATACCATTTCACTTTGAGATTGGGTCGAGGAATTGACCCCATAATTTTTGAATTCTACCATCGTTACCAAATATGTTTGGCTCAAGCAGGACCAACAGTATGGCGTACGGTGGCTTGCCTTCAGAAGTTGTGCTCCGAGACTGGGGAAACCCTAACTCTTACAAACTTGATCAACCTCTATTCCCCAAAGATCTTCCGTGGAGGTGTGATAATCTCAACAAATGTGGCTACTATGCCACCCTTACTAGCAATGATGATGATAATGACCGGTGCATTTTCATTGCTACTAGAGTAATCCTCAAGACAACAACACATGTTATTCCTCAATCTTAGAACCTTTTTCGTAATTCTTCGGATATTTTTTCCTTTCCGTGGTTAGAAATACTTTCCTCTCTCGTTAACTTTGTATTATTCTTATTCCAACTATTTATTGGGAACCACCACAGGTTAAGAACCTGGCCCAATGGGTACAGAAAATGTTTTACATTTCTACCCCGGACTCTCAAAGGTGGAAAAAAATGGCTCCCGAATATAATTGGAAAGCCAAAACCCTTGGTAACTAATATTTTTTCCTTATTTCTTTCATTCTTTCAGCATGACTTAGAATCAATTTATTGACAATTTTTCGCAATATATAGGTCTTCCAAAAAGATATTCCATTTGCCCCGCTATCGAGGTTCTCGATGACGAGGAAACCCAACGAGCATTGCAAAATGTCCTTGATCGGAAGAGAGCTCGTGAATCCACCTTCACTTCCGGTGTAGGCGCCTTCTCCCGGAGTCCCCGTTCCAAAGATAAGAAACCAGAGAGAAAATGTATTACTACGGCCGGGACTCGGGAAAAACCTTCAACAAAAGAAACTCCAGTTGGACCAGACATAGTGGTCCTTGTTCATGAAGGAACTGGTAATGAATCAGTTCCTCTTCAAAAAGAAAAAGATCTTCATCAGCTCAACTGGATGCTTAGCCCGAAAAGCTTCAAACACTATATGGAAGAAGTTCAAGGACTATTCACATAAATTTGATTAGGTGACAACGCTGCATCTCGTTTTTGATTCCCCATTGTTGCTTCTGGTTAGAATAATTCTACCCCTGACATTCCTTTGTCATCAACTACTGAGCCAACAGCAATCGAATCTCCTTCTACACCATCTGTTATCTCTCTACCGGCCCTATCCGAACAGATAGGAGATGATCTTTCCCCGCGATCATCCAACCATGAAAATTTAGGGAACACTTGCTCGTCACCTACTCAAAACCCTAACGGAAAACAGAGTGTCATTCTCACAGTTTCAATTGAGTTATACATACTTTCCAAGATGGTGGAGGTTGCCAACTATTTGAAGCTGCTGGCTACTAAAAATGATTGAAAAAAAATGGACTCTTTTTTCGATGTGTGTCTGATAAACAACAACATGCACTGTTCGACTCAAGTATCAGTCTAACCTTCTTCTCTACCCTTTTTATTTGTTAGACTTTGTCTTAATAACCTTAGATTTAACCTTTATAGGCTAACCTCCTTGCTTCTGAGGGTATTCAAAGGTTGATTTTGGACAAAAAGGAACTTACTACAGAAGGAAATTAACTTTTGGCTGAACGGAATCGGCTTGTTGAATGCCTCACGGTGTTGGAAACAAAAGTTGCTCAAATGGACGAGCTCGAAGCCCGATTAGAGTGATCTGAGAAAGATAGAATGGCCCACAACCAAGAAGCCGCTTAAATACATGAAGATCTTAAGGAGGAAAAGGACAAGTTGGTTGAACTACATGATGTCTTGACTACCGCGACCGAGTGGACGTGAGTCCACTTTTATGGAGCAAATCAATAATTTGGAGGATGGATTACGCTCCAAAATTGAAGAGGTTGCTGTTATCGAGGAGAGGACAGCCAGAATAAATGAAAGATTCAAAAAGGTTATGGAGCATAACCATCTTCATGCAACAACCAACATTGAATATGATTTCAGAATTGGCATTGTGAGAGCTGAAAATGAAAACTCCAATTAAAAATTGAGAAACTACGAGCTAAACTCCAAGACTAAGAAGATTCTTTCCTCCTCGAGAAAACCTATGTTATTTATCACATGAGGAGGAAGACTTTGGAGGAGGCCAAAGAAGGAATTGCAAACATGGATGATTGCATAGCCAAGGCTCGTGAATTGGATTCAACTTCCCTCGAGAACCTCTCTACTCAGTCAGTTGCATCTGAATCTTCGAACACTAGCTCCGAGTATTTAGGAACCAAAAAGCAAGCTGAAGAAGAAGAAGAAGAAGAAGAAGAAGAAGAAGAAGAAGAAGAAGAAGAAGAAGAAGAAGAAGACAAGGATGAAGGCCTTGGTTCGGATGCGGAACAATCTTCACCTACAATATATATATATATATATTGTAACTATGCCAAAACTTGTTTACTTCTTTATTGTGCAAAAAATATTCCTTTTACTTAACTGATAAAGATTGAAATTCTTTTTGTTTTCATCCGATAACTTTAATCCCGACATTCACATTTTCGATATTTTTCCTTGACTGTGAGGATTTCATAAGAGTGGGCCCCTATGTTCCTATTCATTCCGGTAAAAGCATTTGAAGTTTTAATTAAGTCTCAAACAGAAAATAATTTAACATATCATTTGGACAAGAAATAAGATAAAATTACATTTACAAACATTCATTTTCTTAAGTAATAAAGTTGTCACATATGTGGCTAACTTGTACAACTTATTTCTACGGGATTGAACGCACAGTCCCCAGTCCTGATAAGACATTAGTGCCTTAGTATTCATTAGTTCCCCCATCCCCCCAGTTTTCAGATGCTAAGTGTGAGAATTCAAACACTTGCGATCTTGCTATCGCCGATAACCCTTTCTTCGCAGTATGCTTTTTATTGCTGCCCCATTAAAAATCTTGCCAGATTAATTCAATTGGGACAAAAACTGGACGAAGGGAAAAAGTGTACAACACGTACTTTCAGAATCAACAAGGATCTTCAGCAGTAATACCATTTGAGGTGAGTCGCGTTCTGATTTCTTGGCAATTTAACTCCGTCTTGATTCTCCAACTGATATGAACCTTTACTGGTTATAGCAGAAATTCGGTAAGGTCCTTCCTATGTTGGTCCCAGCTTCCCGGAATTAACCTCTCGAGTACTTTGAGTTATTTTTCTCAAAACCAAATCACTGACTTTGAAATATCGAACATTTGCTCTGGGGTTGTAATATCTTTCAATTATTTGCTTATGTGTCGCCATCCTTACATATGTCAAATTTCAAAGCTCTTCGAGCAAATCCAGTTTAATCAGCAGTTATTCATTATTTGCCTCCTTGTTTGCTCGGGAATACCTTATAGTCAGCTCTTCAATCTCCACGGGGATCAAAGCTTCCGCACCATACACAAGTGAAAATATTGTTTCACCCGTGCTCGATTTTTTCTTTTCCCAATCAATGCCTTACTTTCAAATCTTCGTTCTCGATTTTAATGCATTCGGAACTCACTCAGCACTGATCACATACTTGTATGCGGTGCCGACTATTTACTGACTCACATCTTACATGTCTTCAATTCCATGTGTCATCTCATCATTCGTCCAACTGTCACCAACCAAATTTAACACGTACAATCTTCTTGTTGTGTAAGTAAATGTTGGAAGGTAGAACCTTGTTAGGTGTACAATATTAATCCCTTCAAGCATCTTTCTTTTATCTTTTACTACTTTAATTCTATGGGTCCACCTCTACAGAAAGTTTTAAAAACAGAAAAATCCATTGATCAATCTGACAACTTCTCAAGGCTAAAGTAGGCTCCACGACCACGAGTCCGTTGGCTACAATCTATACAAATTGTCGATCGGATTCACTATTTATATTTTTTAGCTGTATAAATATTATATATGAACTACATATTTATTATATATTCACCAATCATTTTTAATTTAAACAATTAATTCAACTGCTATTTAATTTAATTCTTGAAATTATTAAAAAAAAAAATAGAACATGTACCAAACAAGATGCCTGTCTGTGGGCCCAAACTCACATTATGTTGTTTGGGCTTCAAAGTTTGAACCTTATCTTACACAATCAAGAACTACATTGAATTCTTTCCTTTTCCATGACCGAACAAGATTCTTGGTTAATTTTTGCTTTTTTCTCTCAAAACAATACTTTGAAACGACAGTTGATTTGGTCTGTCTTACTTGGGATAGCTGTACGCTTCAATCAATGTTACATATGCTGTTCCCACCACTCTTCTTTACCTGCCGAGCTACCTAAACAAACAAATATGTAAGGTTTAAACCTTTATTTTTTGTGTGCGTGCGCCCGCAACTAATGGCTTGGATTCACTTTGGGTACTAAAAATAGTTATAGGCAGAATTTTTTTAAAGAATATTTAGTAACTCTAGTTAAGCTAACTGCAACAATGCAGTAAATTTTCAAGAGCTACTAAAAAACAAATAGTGCTTGGAACATAATAATTGAATATGCCTAAGTTCGTATAAAAGCCGCACTCATTCGTTCGAGTTGGATAATGTATCCTTTCCTTACCAAATACAGTTAATTAAAAACAAATAAGCCGCACTCATTAATTGCATGTACATTTCGGTATAAGTTCATATAAAACTTGGGCAATTTTGAGATAGAATTTAATCATATAAATGAAGTATGAAACACAACTTATTAAAGGTTAAATTTTTCAAAAAACATTTGAGAAAACGGAAAATATATTTGGTCAAACTCGTTCTGGCCCAAATGTCCCAAATGGGGGTTGTACGGTAACTTCGCACAGCTTTTGAGGGCATAATTGATATTTAGGTATTTTTGTTTTCCAGATATACCCTTTAGTATTTTTTATTGTTTTTCCTCCAATTCTCTCTCATTAGTTTAATGATCTTACCTTCCTCATGCTTCTTTCACATTTACACATGCATGCTACACTATTTTTGATAAAGGAATTTATACTCATATACATGTACTATACCAATTAAACGAAATACACCAAAATAGACGCATAGTATACTAAAAAAATACGATTAAACTACTGTATTTTCCGTTTCTATATTACTGTATCACTAAACTAAAATAATACTATATACTTTCTAACCCTAACACTTAAATATAGAATGTTTCAACCAAGAAGCTTTTACAACCCTCATTGACATTTCTATCTTTAATTTGTTTTCTCCTTCTTCATCTCTTATCTTTTCTTATTGTTAGATTAAGGAATGGACCGTTGGAAGAGGAATAATGCTTCAAAAGTTTATGTAGTGTTTCGTGGTAAGAGGCCTGGATTGAACAACTCTTGGCATCAGTATGCTCCTATGGTTATTGGTGTCAAGGGCAGCATCTTCAAGGCCTTCAAAACGTATGATGAAGCCATAGCAGCGTTCAACGAGTTTATAAATGGATCTCAAACTGATAATAAATCGGCATCGTCGAAGGTGTATGTGGTATTTTGCGGTAAAAAGCCCTGATTATACAACTCTTGGTGTGAGTGTGCTCCTATGGCTATAGGTTTCAAAGGAAGCATCTTCAAGTCTTACAAATCTTATGATGAAGCAGTAGCAGCATTCACTGAGTTCCAAAAAGAAAATGTTGCCAGTGAAGAAATATCTTCAAGTTCTTTTGTTGATGAAAGTGATGTTGGGGTTGAAGGTGACAATGGAGAAAGTGTTATGTCATCTGTGTTGTTAGCTAGAATGTTTGTAGGGATGAAGATTTCAAAATTGTTCATTTGATTGTTCATTTTAAAAAAAATTATTATGAATTGAACTGAATGTTTTAATTTTTCCATATTGCTGGAACATTGTAAGTGCCAAAGTGTTATCATATTGCACCTGTTTTAATCCGTACTACTTTGATTCAAAAGTACTCAACTATATATCTTCAAGTACTCATCAACTATCTTCATAAGTTCAGTATTTGCTATATTTTGCATTTTCAAGTACTCAATTATCTTCATATATATTGTCTATACATTTTTCTATTGTCCAAGGTCGGTGTCATAAGTTCAATGTGCAATATTAATTCTGAAATTTTTTTTTGACCAATTTAAAGGACTTAATTAATCTTTACAAATGTTACTATTAGTTCTTTCATTTCACTAGGCATCAAACGAACAGTTGAAATATTGAATTTGAAATGTTACTATTGAGTTCAATGTGCTATATTAATTTGGAAAATAAATTTGACCAATTTTAAAGGACTTAATTAATCTTTACAAATGTTACTATTAGTACTTTCATTTCACTAGGCATCAAACGAACAGTTGAAATATTGAAGACAATAGGACTGTTTTGTTAACTTGAATCAAACGATCATTAAGATAAAAAGAAAAAGATTCAGAACATAATAATTTCATTCATTAATATGTATTTCATGATAACATCACCAAAACATATCAAGTTAAATAAAAACATCACCATAGGGGGTAGACAAACATGCAACCAAGCAAAAAAAGACAACTTGAAATAAAACATCATAATGCATGGACTACTCAATATTCTGGTTCACGGAAAAAGACTTTGAGGTCTTGGAGGCGGATTCGGTATCACTAGTGATAACAATGACATAATTGCTCTTAGCTCCATTCTGGACGGATGTTGTGGGCATATCGTCAAGCATAGTATAGAGAGAAGTTAGAGTATGATCTTCCAACATCACACAATTTAGGTAATCAATGCTTGAATCACGAACAACCCTGTCAATCAATTCATTAACCTCATGCTTCAGCTTAGTATAGTCACGCTTAAGATCTTGGTACAAAATATTATGACTAACAGGTGAACCATGAAGTGGTTGTTCAACAACTTTCTTGGTCGGAATCATATACATCGTTATGCTTAGATGTAGTAGTAGTTTCAGTTTAATTGAGTTATGTAGGTTTGGAATATTTTTCGAAATATATAGGGAGAATTATAATCTCTCAATTATAATAGCTATTCCACTTCCCGGTAGGACTTAGTCTATTTGTAGAGACCCTATGCAACCATTACAGTTCTCAGTGCGGACATTAAACATCATAGCATCCCCTTCCACTCCTCCATGCATCCATTACACTTTCCAGTAGCCTCTTCCACTCCTTCATGCAAACATTACACTTTCTCCAGTAGTCGATTTCACTCCTCTATGCACCATTACACTCCTCCATGCAACCATTACTCTCCTACATTACTACAATTAATTATAAGAGCTTGTCTTTATTCATCCGTTTATACACATTTTTTTTAAAATAAACTTCTGCCATATAGTGGCATGCAATTCATAGATTTTGGATTTTTTTTAAACTTCTACCATATAGTAACAGTGCACTTCATAGGTTTTATCTCATAGTCTTAACCTTAGAAGACTAGAGTAATCCATGTAAAGATTATTTATCCTTGTTTAGGTTTAGGTTTAGGTTTAGGTTTAGGTTTAGGTTCTCTTAGGTTTAGGTTCGTTTAGGTTTAGGTTTAGGTTTAGTCTTCTTAAAATAAATAAATATAATAATAATAAATGGAAAATACAAACAATATTATAAAGAACAATCATATTAATCCATTACTTTGATCCATTTGAAATCATTGCATATAACTAAAGAGAAGTAATTATGAAGCTAAGCATTAGTTAATCCTAGCTCTTCAATAGAGAAGATCACAACCCATGATGTAGACTGAACTAGTTCAAAGATAACAACATTTCCGTTCTTCAGATTATTGTCGACAACAAATTATTTCTACCCATTGATGAGTCTTCTCCGAACATCACTTGTGAGAGTCACATTGTAATGACTCGACCGGTTGTTTTGATAATTTAGACTCCATTCAGTGGTTTAAGGTCATGAACAATTTCACATTGGGTATACCGACCTGCGTTCGTGGTTGGATTCAGTTACCGGATAATCCGGAGTCGAATTGGGAAGCAAATTTTAATTTTTGAAGTTTAAATGAGGGGAGTTAACCGGAGGTTTGACTTTTGTGTAAACGGTTTCCTAATGAGTTTTGGGTGATGTCAACAACTTCGTATGGTGATTTTGGACTTAGGCGTGCGTCCTGAATTGGTTTTGGAGGTCCGTAGAGTAATTTGAGGTAATTTGGCGAAAGATAGAATTTCGGCAATTTCGGCCGATAGGTAAAATTTTGATATCGGGATCGGAATAGAATTCCGAGAGTGGCTGTAGGTCCAACGTGTCATTTATGATTTTTCTGCAAAATTTCACATCATTACAGGTTAAATTGATAGGATTTGACGCGAGTCTTGATATTTGAAGTTTTGAAAATCTATAAGTTGATTTATAGGTTTGATTCGTCGTTTTGGTGTTGTTTTATGTGATTTGAAACCTCGAGCGAGTCCGTGTTAGGTTATATGAATTGTTTGTGCATTTAGATGGGGTCTCGCGTGTGTTATGGATAGGCTTCGGGTCAATTTTCCTCATTTTTCTACTGCTGAACCTATCATCTGGTTTCCTTCTATGCGATCACATAGAAGTAGTCGCGATCGCATAATGCTATTCTGACTCGCCCAGATTTTCCTTCAATGCATTCACATAGTCTAGATCGCTATTGAGGAAACCTACTTCCTCCTTCTATGCGTTCTCATATTCAACCTCGCGATCGCATAGTGTTCCAGCAGGGGCATCAAATTATCTCTTCTACGCGATCGCATTCCGTGCTTCGCGATTGCGTAGGGTGGCGTTGGGGACAGCGGATAATTTCTTATATGCGATCGCATAGGACATTTTTGTCTAGTGCTATTTTTCCTCTACGCGATCGCAAATAATTTTACGCGATCGCGATGCTTTAAAAACCTGGGTAGAATATAAGTTTTCAAAATCGGGGGTTTCACCATTTTTAACATATTTTGACTTCTAGAACTCGGTTCTTGGCGATTCTTTGAGGGTTTTTCATACAAATCGAATGGAAAAGTATTCTTCCACTAGAATTAAATATATTTTATGAATTAGTCCTTATTTTTATCATTTAAATTGTGTTTTGAATTGAGTAAAATGTGGGTTTTGAAAGGAAATTCCTAAATTGAAAAATCATGATTTGAGGGACCAAATGATATCGGAATTTGATAAAATTTGTATGGTTGAACTCGTATCGGAATGGGTGTTCGGTTTTTTGGTAAAATTTGTCAGGTTCCGAGGTGCGGGTCTGGGGGTCGACTTTTGGGTCGATTTTTATAATTTTGTAAAGATTGAAACTTTATTATTCGGAATAGTTACTTATACATTTTATGTGTATTTTGAAGTTACTCTAGTTGATTTTGAGCTGTCCGGAGGTCTTTTCGCCCAAGAAGTCAATTTAAAGTACCGGGTTGTCATCTTTGAGTTAAGTATCTTGCCTAACCTTGTGTGGGGGAACTACCCCTTAGGATTGAGTCTTCTTTGTTGATTGTAGCCCGTGTACGCGAGGTGATGAGTGCGTACTCGGACTTATTTGCAAATAGGTTGGCCTATTAGGATTTTCAGGTTCTTATATTCCCCGTGTATGAATTGTAATTGTTATATCTGAGTTCATGATTTGCTAGATTCATCTCTTCCTGCTAAAATTAGAAGTTACTTGCTTAGTGTTCCTTTGTTTCTTATTTGATCTTAATTGACTTAAATGAAGACTTTTCCTTTCCTACCGTTATGCTATATCTTCCTTCATACACTTCCTATTTGACTAAAACTAGTATAATCTCACCCTATAATTGCTTAGCAGTAATTGGAATACCTATACGTTGGTGTCAAACATGCTCGTGAGTCGTACGTTGTGATTTATATGACTGTCCCTTAAGTGCTATTTAGGTTTAGTTGATAATCGTCCATGTTGTTGGTATTTCTTTGGTGTTACCTATCACTGAATCTTGTTCAAGCTGAGTTATTCAGTGAAGCTAATTGTCTAAGTGAGATTGGTTATAGTTGTTTCCCTTGCCGGGATGATTTGGTTTCTTTGGTTGTGAACTTGAATATATAGAATCGTTGCTATATTTGCCTTGTTTTGCCCTCTTTATGCTGTTTCCCTTTGTGCTTGGCATTCCTTTCAGTGGCTACTTCTTATGAGTGAGTTTTTACCATTCTTGTGATTCAAGTCTTTGTATTGATTTTCTCATCGCACATTGCATTCTGTCTTTGTTGCTTTTGCGCTTGTTGTGGCAATGTATGCTATTCCTATCGCATTCTGGTTGTTTTCCCCCTGTAATGCATTGCATATTTAAATTGGGACTACATACAAGATTCCGGGAGCTTTCCCCTGTACTGCATTGCATATTTAAATTGGGACTACAGATGTATTCCGGGAGCTTTCCCCCTGTACTGCATGACAAATTCTGAGTTACGGACTGAGTTCCGGTAGATTTATATTGAGGAGATTATGATTGAAAAGTTATATTTCAAAAGTATATTTGAAAAGCATTTCTCTTGCAGAAAATGATATTTGAAAGTCATTTATTGGGAAAGTATATTTGAAAATCACGTATCTTGAAGGAACTATGTTTTAAAGATTTCTCCTTCTAAAGAGGATCTTTCTATACTGAAATGATTATATCTTCAAAGCTTTCAATATAAACTGCGGTTTAAAAGTTTTCACCAATTTATTGGGTTTATTGGTTAAAGTCTGATGTGAACAAACTGACGCTGTTCTGAGTTACTGGTGTGTTTATTGTGTGGTGGTTTTCCCGTTTTGGCTCATGTTTTTCTGTCCATTCTTCTGGTATTATTATGCTATTCCGTTGATTAGTTTTCGGAAATTCCTTCCGCCGTTTATTGCCATGTTGTTAACTATATCGTAAAACCTTTAGATAGATATTATGCCCGGCCTTTTCTATATTTATGCTTGTTTAATTTATTAGACCAGTGGTGTCTCGACTAGTCTTCGTCACTACTTCACCGAGGTTAGTCTTGATACTTACTGGGCACCATTGTGGTGTGCTCATACTACACTTCTGCGCGAACCATTGACGAGGAGACTTAAGGTAACCTGTTGTTGCGTTCGCAAGCTTCAGAGTCACCTTCTTGTATTTATTATTCATACCTTGTTGTATTCATTTCGAACAGTGGTAATTTAGAGATTTTAGAGTAAATTCGTAAAGCTTATGACTTGTATTACCAGTTTTGGAAAATTGTAAATTTTGTCAAGATTTCTATATCAAGATTGTTAGATTTCTTTAATTATTGTTAATGTTCTGTAAATGTTAGGCTTACCTAGTCCCTAAGACTAGGTGCCATCACGATACCCAACGGAAGAAAATTTGGGTCGTGACACACAACCCACTCATTCCCATTACATCGAAGCGTTGTGTTAACCGAAATAGGAGGAAGATAGCCACATATACTCTTTGGATGAAACTACAAGAACATAGTGTAAAGACAGGGTTTAGGGTTCATTGCTAGTTGGGATAATCAACAGTTAACAAATCATGAAAATTTAACAAAAATAAAATTACCAGATAATCACGCTTAATGTACGATCTTGGCACTTTCATCTGAAACCATGGATAGAATTCTTCTTCGATCCATCCGTTCCCATTCATGTTTAAAGTATCTATTTTGCTTAGAGAGTTGGAGATGTTGTTCTTGTGTTTAAGAGATATATAAAAAGTAAAAACTTTCAATTTCCCTCCAAACCATGTATTTTTACTTTTCACTTTTTTTCCCTCCGAAAATTGTAGTTAACATTTGAGTCCAAAAATGTCATCATGTTTTTCCTCCTAATAAAAAAGCTTGAATACAAAAAATATGATTTTCCTTTTATTATAATTAAGATTAACAAAAAAATATACATATAATATATATTTACTATTATATAAATAAGGTCATACATGTGACCTTAATGAATGAAATTATATAGACGGCTATTATACAAGCGGTCGATATTACTATGAATCACAACGATATAATTAGCCTAGGTTATATGACTAGAACCATATTAGTGAATGGACTTGTTTGGTTGCTGATACGTATGGCCTTAATGTATGAAATTATATAAACTGCTATTATATTACTATGAATCGCAACTATGTAATTATCATAGGTCATATGACCACTACAACCATATTAGTGAATGGACTTGTATGGTTGCCGATACATATGACCTTAATGTATGAAATTATATAAACGACTATTATAATAATATGAATCTCAACGATGTAATTATCATAGGTCATATGACTACTACAACCATATTAGTGAATGGACTTGTATGGTTGCCATTGGCCGATACATATGGCTTTAATGTATGAAATTATATATATGACTATTATATTACTATGAATCGCAACGATGTAATTATTATTGGTCATATGACTACTACAACCATATTAGTGAATGGACTTATATGGTTGCCAATACGTATGTCCTTAATGTATGAAATTATATAAATGACTATTATATTACTATGAATCATAATGATGTAATTATCATAGGTCATATGACTACTACAACCATATTAGTGAATGGACTTATATGGTTGCCGATACGTATGGCCTTAATGTATGGAATTATACAAACGACTATTATATTACTATGAATCGCAACTATGTAATTATCATAAGTCATATGACTACTAACACCATATTAGTGAATGGACTTGTATGGTTGCCATTGGCCGATACGTATGGCCGTAATGTATGAAACTATATAAACGGCTATTATAATACTATGAATCGCAACGATGTAATTATCATAAGTCATATGACTACTACAACCATATTAGTGAATGGACTTGTATGGTTGCCGATACGTTTGGCCTTAATGTATGAAATTATATAAACGACTATTATATTACTATGAATCGCAACGATGTAATTATTATAGGTCATATGACTACTACAACCACGTTAGTGAATGGACTTATATGGTTGCCGATACGTATGGCCTTATTGTATGAAATTATATAAACGGCTATTATTTTACTATGAATCGCAACGATGTAATTATCATAGGTCATATGACTACTACAACCATATTAGTGAATGCACTTATATGGTTGCCGATACGTATGGCTTTAATGTATGAAATTATATAAAAGGCTATTATATTACTATGAATCGCAACAATGTAATTATCATAAGTCATATGACTACAACAACCATATTAGTGAATGGACTTATATGGTTGCCGTTGGCCGATACGTATGACCTTAATGTATGAAATTATATAAACGGATATTATCATATTATGAATCGCAACGATGTAATTAGCATAGGTTATATAACTAAAACCATATTAGTGAATGGACTTATATGGTTGCCGTTGGCCGATACGTATGGCCTTAATGTATGAACTTATATAAACGGCTATTATATTACTATGAATTGCAACAATGTAATTATCATAGGTTATATGTGTCACGACCCAAAATCCTAACTCAGGTCGTGATGGCGCCCAACAGCGGGGTCAGGCAAGCCAACATAAAATTCGCTAAGGGTTCTGTCTTAATTAATTAACCAATTTCATCATATACCAAGCTAACAAGTTAAAACTTAATGTCGAAAGGTAATTAACTAGTTTTAGTCCAAAAGTAGCCATGAGGAGGCGTGAGCCAAAAATATTTATACAGCCTATAATCCACAATAACTACTATGTGTGTGCCAGGAACTAGTGTCACGAGTACCACGGGCATACTAGCTATATATACAAAAGATAAAAACATACAATTCCCACTGTCTGAAATAAATAGACGGGAAAAAATAACAAAAGAAAATCCACGGTGCTGCCAAGGGTCGTCAGAAGAAGCAGCTCACCGTGAAGTCATATCCACTAAGTCAGAATCTATCCCCGGTATGATAACCAGATGCATCGGCCTCAGAACTTGTACAATTAAGTACAGAAGCGTAGCATGAGTACATAAATAAATATGTACCCAGTGAGTATTCCGTCTAATCTCGAAGAAGTAGTGATGAGAGGTCGACTTGACACTCACTAAGGTCAAACTGTATAATATAACAAGGTACAATGAAAGAAAACGGTAGGCATGTAAGACAGTGAACAACAAATGTATATAAAACACAGGAATCCAAGTAAATACTGAAAATAAATAATAGTTTCCATTTTCTTTTCCCCCAAATATCGGTCAAGTCAATGTCCACGAAACAATACCAAATAGTCATGCACATACACTAATAAGACAACCGACCGGAGTCATAAGGATAATGTCTATGCACTACCGAGGATCGAACAACCCATCCCATAAGTGCATTCTTACCATAGTACAATCTCATATGTGGACTTCCGAGGGTCGAACGAACCGAACCATAAGTGCACCTTTCAATCCGCCGTGGCGTACGACCTGCTCCCATGAGAGTGGGGGAAATCACACTCCGCTCGCGGAATGTAAGTTGCGAAGCGGTCACATGAACATACAATAATCTTAACATTTCCTTTCCATAATCATCTTCTTCCAAATTATCAAGTTTCATAAACCTGAAAGAAAACATACTGCCTATAACAGGAATTCATAACATATAATTCATTACCAGGAAGAATATAAGGCATGTTGTGGGCCTAACTACCCGTACATAACAATAATAGCCGCTACGTACGGACTGTCGTCACTTTGTACGTACGTAGCCCCCAAAATAATTACACATAGCATACATATCACCTTTGGGGACTGTTCCCTCTTACAAGGTTAGAAAGGAGACTCACCTCGTGTCGAATCTACCTCTCGGACCAAGAATGCGCCTGAAACTCTGAACTCTACACCCGAGGACTCGTAACTAGCCAAATGTTATAGAATTATATCAATTCATGCTCAAAGTAGGGAAATTATCTTATTCATTCAATAAATTCAACATTGTTGAAGAATTCCCAAAATTCAACCCCGGTCCCGCACGCTCGAATTCCGAAAATTCTCGAAGGAATCACTCACCCATAGCCTAAGGATCGTTAATATATGATTTCTACTTGAATTCATAGCAATTAATGGGGAAATTCATCAAATTCCTCAAGAACCCTAAGTTACTACCCAAATCATGATTTTCCCACAAATTTAGTAGTTAACTTAACTAATAATTCATGTATTAAACTAGTATTAGTGAGGAATTAACTTACCTCTTCAGTTGATAGGTCGTGGAATCTCTTCTCCAAGCTCCCAAGTCTTTAATGGAGGTGAGAAGTGAAGGAAATGGGTAAAATACCGTGTTTTAAAAAAAAACACTGCCTAAGCTTACAGTGATTCCGCACCTGCGGCTCAAGGACCGCACATGCGATCTCGCGCCTGCGAGCAAGAGCTCGCACCTGCGGAACTGGACAGGGAAGAATATAAGGCATGTTGTGGGCCTAACTACCCGTACATAACAATAATAGCCGCTACGTACGGACTGTCGTCACTTTGTACGTACGTAGCCCCCAAAATAATTACACATAGCATACATATCACCTTTGGGGACAGTTCCCTCTTACAAGGTTAGAAAGGAGACTCACCTCGTGTCGAATCTACCTCTCGGACAAAGAATGCGCCTGAAACTCTGAACTCTACACCCGAGGACTCGTAACTAGCCAAATGTTATAGAATTATATCAATTCATGCTCAAAGTAGGGAAATTATCTTATTCATTCAATAAATTCAACATTGTTGAAGAATTCCCAAAATTCAACCCCGGTCCCGCACGCTCGAATTCCGAAAATTCTCGAAGGAATCACTCACCCATAGCCTAAGGATCGTTAATATATGATTTCTACTTGAATTCATAGCAATTAATGGGGAAATTCATCAAATTCCTCAAGAACCCTAAGTTACTACCCAAATCATGATTTTCCCACAAATTTAGTAGTTAACTTAACTAATAATTCATGTATTAAACTAGTATTAGTGAGGAATTAACTTACCTATTCAGTTGATAGGTCGTGGAATCTCTTCTCCAAGCTCCCAAGTCTTTAATGGAGGTGAGAAGTGAAGGAAATGGGTAAAATACCGTGTTTTAAAAAAAAACACTGCCTAAGCTTACAGTGATTCCGCACCTGCGGCTCAAGGACCGCACATGCGATCTCGTGCCTGCGAGCAAGAGCTCGCACCTGCGGAACTGGACAGGGAAGGTTGCGCTCGCACCTGCGGAGAGGAGACCGCACCTGCGGAGAGGAGACCGCACCTGCGGTCACACCAGATCAGGTGCACTAGCAGTTGCATCAGCTGGTTTTTAGCCCCGTTTGGTGCCGAGAGGCACTGGGCCCACCCGAGCCCCTGTCCAAATATACCAACAAGTCTTGAATCATAATACGGACTCGCTCGAGCCTTCGGAACAGTCGAAACAATTCTAAAACTCAAAATCACACCCCAAAACTCCTAGAATCATAACTTAAGAATTTCAAGTTCTTGATTCCTATAACAATGCGCTGGACCGACCTATACTACTCGGAATAACACCAAATTTTGCAGGCAAGTTATAAATGACATAACGGAGCTATTCCCGATCTCGGAATTCCGTTCGGACCTCGATAACATAAAATCACGTTCCAAACCAAATTTCAAACTTAAGGAAATCCTTATTTCTATAATGGGCGCCGAAACGCTCCTGGGTCATCGAAAACCCGTTCCGAACATACGCCCAAGTCCAAAATCAGCATACGAAGCTACTGGAACTATCGGAACTCGATTCCGAGGTCGTTTGCTCAAAATGTTGACCGAAGTCAAACTTGGCCAAAAGGCCAACCTTAAGGAACAAAGTGTTCCTATAGCACTCTAAACACTTGAAAATCCCGAACCACCCGTCCCCGCAAGTCACAAATCACAAGAAGTCGCTACGAGGAGTCTCATTTAGGGAAACGGGGTCCTAATACGCAAAACGAGTGATCGGGTCGTTACACTCTCCCCCTCTTAAACAAACATTCGTCCTCGAACGGGTCTAGAATCGTATCTGAAGTGCTGAATAGGTGTGGATATCGTCTCCGCATGTTCTCCTTGGACTCCCAAGTCGCCTCCTTAACTGGTTGGCCCCTCCACTGGTCCTTCACGGCCGAAACTCTCTTGGATCTCAACTGGCGGTTCTGCTCCTCCTCGTAGCCCAACTTCTCATCCAACTGAATAGTGTTGAAATCAACCACGTGAGAGAAGTCGGCGTGATATCTCCGGAGCATGGATACATGGAAGACCGGATGAACTCCTGATAATCTGGGAGGTAAAGCAAGCTAATAGGAAACCTCTCCGACTCGCCTCAATACCACGAAAGGACCTATAAATCTTGGGCTCAGCTTGCCCTTCTTCCCGAACCTCATAATGCTCTTCATCGGCGAACCTTCAGCAGAACCTTATCTCCCTCCATAAATGCTACATCACGCGCCCTCTGATCCGCATAACTCTTCTATCTGGACTGAGGTGTACGGAGCCTCTCCTGAATTAACTTCACCCTCTCCAAGGCATCCCTCACCAGATCCGTGCCATATAACTTAGCCTCGCCAGGTTCAAACCACCCGATAGGAGAACGACACCGCCGACCATACAAAGCCTTAAATTGAGCCATCTCGATGCCGGACTGATAACTATTATTATACGCAAACTCGGCCAAAGGAAAGAACTGGTCCCACTGACCTCAAAAGTCAATCACACATGCCCTGAGCATGTCCTCCAATATCTGAGCGGTACGCTCTGATTGGCTATCGGTCTGTGGATGAAATGCTGTGCTGAGATCTATCTGAGTTCCCATCTCTTTGTGCAATGCTCTCCAGAAGTGCGAGGTGAACTGAGGACCTCGATCTGATATAATGGACAATGGCACCCCGTGAAACCAGAATATCTCCTGAATGTAAATCTAGGCTAGCCTATCAGAAGTATATGTAGTAGCTACAGGAATGAAATGCGCCGATTTGGTCAATCTGCCCACAATGACCCAGACCGCGTCAATCTTCTGCAAAGTTCGAGGCAACCCAACCACGAAGTCCATAGTGATGCGCTCCCACTTTCACTCAGGAATGGGCATCTGCTGAAGTAGGCCTCCTAGCCTCTGGTGCTCATACTTCACCTGCTGGCAATTAAGACACCTAGCCACATACTCCACTATGTGCTTCTTCATCCGCCTCTATCAGAAATGCTGCTTCAAATCACGATACATCTTCGTAGCCCCCGGATGAACAGAATACCGAGAGCTGTGTGACTCCTCTAGAATCCTCTCCCTCAGGCCATCAACATTAGGAACACATAAGCGGCCCTGAAGTCTCAGAACACCATCCTCGCCAATGGTAACCTCCTTGGCCCTGCCCTGAATCACTGTCTCCCGTAGCTCTGCCAAGCACGGATCATCACACTGCCGAGCCTTAATCTCCCTCACTAATGAAGACTGAGCAACCACATGTGCTAAAACTCGACGAGGATCTGAAAGGTCTAATCTCACCAGGCGATTAGCCAAGGACCGAATGTCCAAGGCTAGAGGTCTCTCCTCTGCTGCAATATAAGCCAAGCTTCCCATACTTTCTGCCTTTCTGCTTAAAGCATCTGCTACTATATTTGCCTTGCCCAGATGATAAAGAATGGTGATATCATAATCCTTCAGCAAGTCAAGCCATCTGCGCTGCCTTAAATTAAGATCCCTCTGCTTGAACAAGTACTGTAAACTATGGTGGTCTGTATAAACCTCACAAGACACTCCGTACAAGTAGTGCCTCCAAATCTTCAGCGCATGAACAATCGCCGCCAACTCTAAGTCGTGCACAGGGTAATTCTTCTCATGGACCTTCACCTGGCGTGAAGCATAAGCAATAACTCTCCCGTCCTGCATCAACACACATACCAACCCAACGCGCGAAGCAATGTCATAATTGGTGCTGAGGTCAATGTTGACTTGAGCTTCTGAAAGCTCGCCTCACACTCGTCGGACAATCAAAATAGGGCATTCTTCTAAGTCAATCTAGTCAAAGGAGCTGCAATCGAGGAAAACCCCTCCACAAATCGGCGATAATAGCCTGCTAGGCCCAAAAATCTCCTAATCTCTGTAGCTTAGGTAGGACGCGGCCAACTCTAAACTACCTCAATCTTCTGAGGATCAACCTTGATACCCTCTTCGGATATCACATGCCCCAAGAATGCCACGGAATCTAACCAGAACTCACACTTGGAGAACTTAGCATATAACTTATGTTCCCGCAAGGTCTGGAGCACAACTCTCAAACGCTAGTCATGCTCACCAAGGCTCCGCGAGTAAATCAAGATGTCATCAATGAAGACAATGACAAAGAAATCGATATACGGCCTGAACACCCTATTCATCAAGTCCATGAATGTTGCCGGGGCATTAGTCAAGCCAAAGGACATCACCAGAAACTCATAGTGGCCATATCTCGTACGGAACACAGTCTTTGGAACATCTGAAGCCCGAATCTTCAGCTGATGATAACCCGATCTCAAATCAATCTTAGAAAACACACGAGCACCCTGCAACTGGTCAAACAAATCATCGATGCGCGGCAGAGGATGCTTGTTCTTAATGGTAACCTTATTCAACTGGCGGTAATCAATACACATCCACATAGACCCATCCTTCTTCTGCACAAACAGGACTAGAGCACCTTACGGCGATACACTCGGTCTGATAAACCCCTTAGCCAAGAACTCCTCAAGCTGCTGCTTCAACTCATTCAGCTCCTTCGGAGCCATACGGTACGGGGGAATGTAAATAGGCTGAGTGCCTGGAGCTACATCAATAGAGAAGTCAATATCACGATCCCGAGGCATGCCCGGAAGATCTGAAGGAAAAACATCGGCAAACTCCCGAACAACTGGCACTGAATCGATCGTCGGGGACTCGGCAGTGGTGTCCCGGACATAAGCAAGATAGGCCAGACAACCCTTCTCGACCATATGTCGAGCCTTCAAGAATGAAATAACCCGGCTGGATGCACTAACTGAGGAACCTCTCCACTCCAGCCTAGGCGAATCATGTATGGCTAAAGTAATTGTCTTGGCATGGCAATCTAGCACGACATGATAAGGAGATAGCCAATCCATGCCCAGAATAACCTCAAAATCAACTATGTCGAGCAATAGAAGGTCCACTCTGGTCCCGAACCCACAAAATGTAACCACACAAGACCAGTAGACCTGGTCTACCACCACAGAATCGCCCACAGGAGTGGACACATATATAGGAGAACCCAACGATTCACGAGGAACATCCAGACAATGAGCAAATAATGCTGAAATATATGAATAGGTGGATCCTGTATCAAATAATACTGAAGCCTCTCTACCATATACTGGGATAATACTTGTGATCACGGCGTCTGATTCCATTGTATCTGCTCTGACCGGTATAGCAGAGCGAACAAGAGCTGGCTGATCTCCCCCTAACCAGACTCCCCCTCTAGGACGACCCCTGCCGACCTGTCCTCCACCTTTAGGTGGCCGGACTGCTGGTGCTGGACCCATAGGCTAATAACCCTGCTGCACTGCCTTGCCCCGAAGCCTGGGACAATGTCTATGCATATGACCTAGATCCCCACACTCAGAAACCTCTTGGTACCATAGCCTGTTGCCCCGAAGAAGAACCCTGAATGGCCGGAGGACGGTAGGAATGCTCTGGCATAGCGCTGAAATGAGCCCTCGCTAGAACACCTCGGGGAGGTGGTGGAGGTGCTGAATATGAAGTTTTGCTGGGCTGACCACTACTAAACTGACCCCTGCCCCTATCTGGGGTACCTTTGAAATCTTCGGAGAACCTATCCCTCTTGTTCTACTGACCCTGCTCCCTGCTCCTCGACTGGTAACCCTCGATCCTGCGAACAATCTCTACCACGAGGTAGTAATGAGTATCCATCTCCACCTCTCGGGCCATGGTGGCTCTAATACCTGGGTGCAACCCAGCCACGAATATCCGCACTCTCAGCATCAGTGGGTAGTATCATAAGTGCATGACGTGACAGCTCTGAAAATCTGGCCTTATAATCCGTCACTGACATCTGCCCCTGCTCTAGCTGCTCAAACTGACGCCGTATCTCTTCCCTCTCAGAGGGTGGGATATATCTGTCCAGAAACATCTGCGTGAACTGCTCCCAAATGACAGGAGGAGAATCTGCTGGCCTGCTGAAAATATAAGACTGCCACCACCTGCGAGCTCTGCCTTCTAACTGAAATGTGGTGAAATCCACTCCATGGGATGCTAGGATCCTCATGTTGTGCAGTTTGTCCCTGCACCTATTAATGAAGTCCTGGGCATCCTCGCCTCGCTCACCCCCGACGACTGGAGGGCACAATCGAGTCCATATGTCCAACATCTTCTGCTGATCGCCATCCTCAGCTGGTCTGGGCTCCGGTGCTGCTGCTGCAGGCTGGATACCACCCACGGGCAGTGTATATGCTGTGCTGCTGCTGCCTGTCCTGCGGCCTGGGCGGTAGAGGTCTGGGCTCCCCCTCCTTCCTGAGAAGTGGCCGGATCTCCTGAAAATAAACCAGCCTAGGACATGGTGTCCATAAACCTCATCATACGGCCCATGACCTCCTGGAAGCCGGGCGCCGTCATGAAGTCCAGTGGAGCAGGATCTGCTAGAGGTACCTCATCCTGTTCCTCTATGATAAGATCCACTGGTGGTGCAACTGGAATAGCTCTGGGACGCCCTCGTCCCCTGCCTCGGGCCAATGCCCTCCCCTGGCCTCTACCACGTCCTCGGGCGACGGGGGTAGCGGCATCACCTAGGTCAGGAACATCGGATGTGCGCGTCCTCACCATCTGTGAGAGAATTGAAGGGTAAGTTCTTGTACATCATCGACTGCACGATAGAATATGGATGAAAAGAGGTTTCCTATCACCCTATAGCCTCCTGAAGATAAGTACAGACGTCTCCGTACCAATCCGCAAGACTCTACTGGGCTTGCCCGTGACTTGTGAGACTTACGTGAACCTAGGGCTCTGATACCATGTTGTCACAACCCAAAATCCTAACTCAGGTCGTGATGGAGCCCAACAACGGGGTCAGGCAAGCCAACACAAATTTCGCTAAGGGTTCTATCTTAATTAATTAACAAATTTCATCATATACCAAGCTAACAAATTAAAACATAATGTCGAAAGGTAATTAGCCAGTTTTAGTCCAAAAGTAGCAATGAGGAGGCGTGAGCCAAAAATATATATACAGTCTATAATCCACGATAACTACTACGTGTGTGCCAGGAACTAGTGTCACGAGTACCACGTGCATACTAGCTAGATATACAAAAGATAAAAACATACAATTCCCACTGTCTAAACGGGAAAAAAAATAACAAAAGAAACTCCATGGTGCTGCCGAGAGTCGTCAGAAGAAGCAGCTCACCGTGAAGTCAGATCCACTAAGTCAGAATCTATCCCCGGTATGATAACAAGATGCACCGGCCTCAGAACCTGTACAATTAAGTATAGAAGTGTAGCATGAGTACATAAATAAATATGTACCCAGTGAGTATGCCGTCTAATCTCGAAGAAGTAGTGAAGAGAGGTGGACTTGACACTCACTAAGGTTCAACAATATAATATAACAAGGTACTATGAAAAATAAACGGTAGGCGTGTAAGACAGTGAACAACAAATGTATATAAAACACAGGAATCCAAGTAAATACTAAAAATAAATAACAGTTTCCACTTTCTTTTCCCCCAAATATCGGTCAAGTCAATGTCCACGAAACATTACCAAATAGTCATGCACATACACTAATAAGACAACCGACCGGAGTCATAAGGATAATGTCTATGCACTACCGAGGATCGAACGACCCATCCCATAAGTGCATTCTTACTATAGTACAATCTCATCTGTGCACTGCTCATGGTCGAACGAACCGAACCATAAGTGCACCTTTCAATCCGCCGTGGCGTACGACCCGTTCCCATGAGAGTGGGAAAAATCACACTCCGCTCGCGGAATGTAAATTGTGAAGCGGTCACATGCACACCCAATAATCTTAACATTTCCTTTCCATAATCATCTTCTTCCAAATTATCAAGTTTCATAAACCTCAAGGAAAACATACTACCTATAACAGGAATTCATAACATATAATTCATTACCAGGAAGAAATTAAGGCATGCTGTGTGCCTAACTACCCGGACGTAACAATAATAGCCGCTACGTATGTACTCTCGTCACTTTGTACGTACGTAGCCCCCAAAATAATTACACATAGCATACACGTCACCTATGGGGACAGTTCCCTCTTACAAGGTTAGAAAGGAGACTCACCTCGTGTCTAATCTACCTCTCAGACCAAGAATGCGCCCGAAACTCTGAACTCTACACCCGAGGACTCGTAACTAGCCAAATTTTATAGAATTATATCAATTCATGCTCAAAGTAGGGAAATTATCCTATTCATTCAATAAATTCAACATTCTTGAAGAATTCCCAAAATTCAACCCTAGGCCCGCACGCTCGAATTCCGAAAATTCTCGAAGGAATCACTCACCCATAGCCTAAGGATCGTTAATATATGATTTCTACTTGAATTCATAGCAATTAATGGGGAAATTCATCAAATTCCTCAAGAACCCTAAGTTACTACCCAAATCATGATTTTTCCACAAATTTAGTAGTTAACTTAACTAGTAATTCATGTATTAAATTAGTATTAGTGTGGAATTAACTTACCTCTTCAGTAGATAGGTCGTGGAATCTCTTCTCCAAGCTCCCAAGTCTTTAATGGAGGTGAGAAGTGAAGGAAATGGGTAAAATCCCGTGTTTTAAAGAAACACACTGCCTAAGCTTACAGTGGTTCCGCACCTGCGAGCAAAAGCTCGCACCTGCGGAACTGGACGGGGAAGGCTACGGTCGCACCTGCGGAGAGGAGACCGCACCTGCGGCTCCGCTCCTGCGGAACATGGTCCGCACCTGCGAGAATTGGCCAGGCCACTGGTTTCCGCACCTACGAGGATGGGACCGCAGGAGCGGTCCCGCACCTGCGACTGGGCAACCGCACCTGCGGTCACACCAGATCAGGTGCACCAGCAGTTGTATTAGCTGAGTTTTAGCCTCGTTTGGTGCCCGAGAGGCATCTGGGCCCACTCGAGCCCCCATCCAAATATACCAACAAGTCCTGAATCATAATACGGACTCGCTCGAGCCTTCAGAACACTCAAAACAATGCTAAAACTCAAAATCACACCCCAAAACCCCTAGAATCATAACTTAAGAATTTCAAGTTCTTGATTTCTATAACAATGCGCCGGACCGACCTATACTACTCAGAATAACATCAAATTTTGCAGGCAAGTTATAAATGACATAACAGAGCTATTCCTGATCTCAGGATTCCGTTCGGACCTCGATAACGTAAAATCACGTTCCAAACCAAATTTCAAACTTAACGAAATCCTTATTTCTATAATGGGCGCCGAAACGCTCCCGGTTCATCGAAAACCCGTTCCGAGCATACGCCCAAGTCCGAAATCATCATACAAAGCTACTGGAATTTTCGAAACTCCATTCCAAGGTCGTTTGCTCAAAATGTTGACCGAAGTCAAACTTGGCCAAAAGGCCAACCTTAAGGAACCAAGTGTTCCTATAGCACTCTAAACACTTCCAAATCCCAAACCACCCGTCCCCACAAGTCCCAAATCACAAGAAGCCGCTACGGGGAGTCTCATTTAGGGGAACGGGGTCCTAATACGCAAAATGACTGATCGGGTCGTTACAATATGACTACAACCATATTAGTGAATGGACTTATATGGTTGCTGATACGTATGGCCTTAATGTATGAAATTATATAAACGATTATTATATTATTATGAATCGCAACGATGTAATTATTATAGGTCATATGACTACTACAACCATATTAGTGAATGGACTTATATGGTTGCCGATACGTATGGCCTTAATGTATGAAATTATATAAACGACTATTATATTACTATGAATTGCAACGATGTAATTATCATAGGTCATATGACTACTACAACCATATTAGTGAATGGACTTATATGGTTGCCGATACGTATGGCCTTAATGTATGAAATTATATAAACGACTATTATATTACTATGAATTGCAACGATGTAATTATCATAGGTCATATGACTACTACAACCATATTAGTGAATGCACTTATATGGTTGCCGATACGTATGACCTTAATGTATGAAATTATATAAACGGCTATTATAATACTATGAATGGAAACGATGTAATTAGCATAGGTTATATGACTAATACCATATTAGTGAATGGACTTATATGGTTTCCGTTGGCCGATATGTATGGCCTTAATGTATGAAATTATATAAACGACTATTATATTACTATGAATTGCAACGATGTAATTATCATAGGTTATACGACTACAACCATATTAGTGAATGGACTTATATGGTTTCCGTTGGCCGATATGTATGGCCTTAATGTATGAAATTATATAAACGACTATTATATTACTATGAATTGCAACGATGTAATTATCATAGGTTATACGACTACAACCATATTAGTGAATGGACTTATATGGTTGCCGATAAGTATGGCCTTAATGTATGAAATTATATAAACGACTATTATATTACTATGAATCCCAACGATGTAATTATCATAGGTCATATGACTACAACCATTCTAGTGAATGGACTTATATGGTTGCCGATATGTATGGCCTTAATGTAGGAAATTATATAAACGACTATTATATTATTATGAATCGCAACGATATAATTATCATAGATCATATGACTAAAACAAACTTACTCGGTGGAATTACTTAGTTGCCATTGGCCGATACGTATGATCTTAATGTATGAAATTATATAAACGACTATTATATTACTATGAATTGCAACGATGTAATTATCATAGGTTATACGACTACAACCATATTAGTGAATGGACTTATATGGTTGCCGATAAGTATGGCCTTAATGTATGAAATTATATAAACTGCTATTATATTACTATGAATCGCAACTATGTAATTATCATAGGTCATATGACCACTACAACCATATTAGTGAATGGACTTATATGGTTGCCAATACGTATGTCCTTAATGTATGAAATTATATAAATGACTATTATATTACTATGAATCGCAATGATGTAATTATCATAGGTCATATGACTACTACAACCATATTAGTGAATGGACTTATATGGTTGCCGATACGTATGTCCATAATGTATGAAATTATATATACGACTATTATATTATTATGAATCGGAACAATGTAGTTATCATAGGTCATATGACTAAAACAACCTTACTCGGTGGAATTACTTAGTTTCCATTGGCCGATACGTATGACCTTAATGTATGAAATTATATAAACGGCTATTATATTAATATGCTAGAAAAAGTACCTAATGGTTTAATTGTTTTTTATTGAAAAGCAAAGATGATTGGGGTGAAAAGAAGAAATTAATATTGACCATGTTAAGGGAGAGATTCGATCTCCCGACCCCTCACTCACTAACTATCCACTAAACGTAAGTGACCAAAGCACCTATTACGACTTTTGTGTTTTATGTATTTTCGTTTTTTATACAATGGAACCCTTAAAATTTCTGTATAAGTAAAAGAATTTATCCGCCCAAAATTTTATGTCTGTGGATCCCCATGCTCCCTTGACTCTCCAACTTCAGAGTTTCAACATGTTTCTTTCTTCTTCTTCTTCTTCTTCTTTATCTTCTTCTTCTTCTTCTTCTTCTTCTTCTTCTTCTTCTTCTTCTTCTTCTTCTTCTTCCATAGAATTTCAACAGGTTCCGTTCTCCTTAATTTAATCTTAGTACTATTCTCATTAGTTTTCTGATCCCTATAGCCTTAATCCTAATATGATGCCGCTAGTTAACAAAAGAATTTGCATTGGAACTTTACCTTTCAATTTCGTCAGCAATCTGCCTGAGGAAGTACTTGATCATATTCTTATACATATGCCATTACCATATGCTGTGAGAACAAGCATTTTATCAAGGAAATGGCGGTATAAATGGTGTAGAATTCCATAATTAACTCTTGATCAAACACTTTGGAAAATAGACCAACCAAGTTACTTTAAAAATATTATCCGCCACATTTTGACCCTTCATGAAGGACCAGTTAAACATTTTACACTCTCAATTCTATTTTTGGAAGACTTTACTTATATTAGAAGGTTGATAGGGTTCCTCTCTGAAAATGGCATTGAACATCTTATTCTAAACTTTTCGATTAGGGGGACACCATACAAATTGCTTGCTTCATTTTTCAAATGTTTGCATTTGAGGCATCTATCACTTGAAGATTGTTTATTATCTCCTCTGCCAGCCTTCAGAGGGTTTGGAATGTTAATTAGCCTGAAGCTATGCAATGTTACTGTTTTGTCCACATTGCTTGGAAGCTTAATCTCTCATTGCCCGTTGCTCGAGCAATTGATGCTTGAAATCTCAGATAATTACAGCGATGTCATTGAAATTAATGCCTCCAAATTGAAGTCCCTTGACTTCAAAGGCAGATTAAGCTTTATTTATTTGAAACCTAATCCTCTTCTGGCACAATTATTGCTTTCTCTTAGGGGAGACTATATCCTGGAATCAAGACATCACATTACTAGGTTCTTTGAGTCTTTTTGTGCGCTGGAACATCTCCATTTAGATAACTGACCACTCTTCGGATGATAACGACGAAGATACAAATCCAACATTTGAAGTGCGTATGAAAGATTCATACATCAAGCAAGATTATATGGTAAATGAGATTTTTTTAAAATTTTGTTTTCAAATACAATCTGCTATTCGATTCAAAAATACAAAAGATGCTTTTGTTTTTCGAAAATAGCTTTGGAAAAAGAAGCAGAAACTGATTTGGTTGTATTAAAATCTCAAACAAGTTTATTTTTTCTTTTTGTTTGCAGGATATTCCAAAACGAATATACAAGCACATTCCTGAATAACATAGCACTGCTGTTCTTCAATATGGTGGCAGAGAATTTTTTTATGGGAATTAACATTGGTGATCGAAGATGGCTCAAAGACGACTGGAAATATTTTGTGATGAATAATGATATCAAGCGGGGTTGTTTTGTTAAATTTGAGTTGGTTGAAATTACAGAACTGTATGTTGTCTTCAAAGTGCAAGTGAAAGGGCAAGGAAATCCAGAAGACCCCGTTGAAATTAACTAGTTTGTAGGTTATGTTTGTGGGAATCCATGTTTGTGTTGTTTTTTCACTTTTGTTGTATTTTATTTAATTTTCATCCAGTTATGTAATATGTACGTTTTGTGTATGTTTTGTGGGAAATTAACTAATGTGTACGTTTTGTTATAAATATTAATGAAATCAAATTTCTATTTTGTAATAATTGGAATTTTTTTTTTGTATCGTTTCAGTACATGGTTGGAATATAGTCTTCATGCAACTATAAATCTAACTATATGGTTGCAATGTAAATAGTTTTTATTCAATACATTATTCCACTACTCTAACTACAAACCCTAACTATATGGTTGGAATGTGAATAGTGTTTCATTCAAAAAAGGGTTGGTATGTGAATAGTGTTGGTATTAAATAGTATTTAATATTTACATGAGAATTTGAAACAATAAATACAATTCAACTAACACCATTAATTCAACTCCCACCATTAATTCGATAATTCAAACAAAATCATATTTGTGGCAAAAAATAGGTTGTTTTTTCACTGACAGGAGGGTGTTTGAAATATTTGTTTTGGACTAGCTTGGTCCCTATATATATTGTCACATACTCAAAGCATAAAGACCTAAAACATATTCACATACTCAAACACTAAAACACCTAAACACACTCACATTCTCAACTCCTAAACTATGGATGCCCCTTCCTCTACCCAACGAGACCTATCTAACTCTTCTACTAGGAGTGATGCCCGTTCTTACTCTTCTACTAGCAGTGAGACTGAATAAGAGTATCCTCCAACATTTGAAGCGGTTATGTCTAATGAGTGCATCTACGACCAGTATCTGGTAAATAATTATGTCCATTAAACTTATTTCTTTGAATGTTACAATAACTTGTTGAGTTAAGTTATTATGTCCTTTAAACTTCATATTTTCGAAACTTAATATATATGCTTTTTTACGGTATATTCCAAGAAAGTTGTACAAAAATATTCCTCCAGAATTAGAACGTGCGTCTCTTCGATATCGTGGCAAAGAGTGGTATGTAAATATGACGTTGGTTTTCGAATAAGGTTCCAGGAAGGCTGGAGACTTTTTGTGTTGGAGAATTTTTTAAGGGGAGGTTTCCTCGTCAAATTTACGTTGGTTGATGTTTCACCACAAGCAGCTATCTTCGATGTTGACGTGAAGGGAGACGGATATCATGTCTTTACTAATCCGTTTTTTACTTGGTACTAGGATGTGTTTGTTGTGCTGATTTTTTAATTATTTTTTATTTTCATGTATGTTGATTTTTATTATCTTTTATAACATATGAAGTATTTTGTTATGAAATTTTAATCTGCATATTGGTCTTCCTTACTATAATTTTTTTTATGTCACGACCCCAAATCCTAACAGGCCGTGATGGCGCCTATCGTGAAACTAGGCTACCCAACCATCACCTTACTACGCGTTTATTCAATTATGATAGTTCACAATTAAATAATAAGCAAGCAACCACATCATAATTAATATAATTAAGTATTAGCGTCCCCATATTAACCTAAACAACCTCCCAAGAACTGGAGTCAATAGTCATGAGCATCTAAGAATAAATAGATCTAACTCTACTAAAACTAAATATATGTCTCCGAATCAAATGCTAAGACTAAATAAGGAAGGGAAATGGAGAAGATGTGGACGCTGGACAGCTACCTCGAAATCCCGTGAAATGCTGCTATCAACTGCGTCAGCTACTGCTGCGAACTAGTACCTGGATCTGTGCACAGAGGCACAGGGAGTCTTTATGAGTACGCCAACTCAGTAGTAATGAAAATAAATCACAGTCTGAGTAATATAAACACACAGAACATGTACACAATTCCACAAACCAGTAAAACACCAAGTCACCACGTGACATTCATCAAATAATGAGTTCGAAATCAGTTTTCAGAAAAACCATTAAAACAAGTGCAATATCAGTATATCTCAGTAAAATTCTCAGTAAAACCAGTGTGAACATGAAGTAAATCATAGTTTGAAAACTCAGTAAAATCTTTCATAAAACTGCCCCTCGGGCCAAAATCATTTATCGTAACCATTGCCCATCAGGCATCCTCACAATCACTCTGCCCATCAGGCATCCTCACAATCACTCTGCCCATCAGGCATCCTCACTGTCACTCTGCCCATCAGGCATCCTCACTGTCACTCTGCCCATCAGGCATCCTCACTGTCACTCAGCCCATAAGGCATCCTCACAATCACTCTTCATAAGCCCCGCAGGCATCACTCATTCGGTACCGGCGCTCA